>JAYKAV010002888.1:2641090-2742721 GCA_035582835.1 Phoebastria nigripes | reverse complement strand
TTTTTTTTTTTTGTTATGGTTTTGGACAAAAACAAAATCTCTACTTCTGGTACTGCTCTAGCAGACGAACTTTAACTTATTTGGAGAAATGCTGTTGATGCTTTTAGCCTTGTCACACACAGAGATCATTTCAAGATCCTTTCCAGGATCTCTGTGGCCCACATCAGCACATTTCTTTGCCTCTTAGATACATGACCATAACAAGCATATGGGAAAGGCTCGCTCAGGACCTGCCACCCATGCTTAATGTTTCACATCTCAAAGAAAAGTGGTTACACTTCTACCGCACAATTGCTATGCAGGATGCGGCTGATCAGCACAATTTGCTGATCGGTTGCTCTTGCGTTTTTTTTTTCCCTTTGGGATCTGATTTGATGCTGAAGTGCTTGTGCTTGGCCCCAGCCTCAGTTATCCTGCATGTGTATTGAAGCCATGTCCGTGTCTGGACACTCACCCTGCTCACCTGGACCCCAGCTCACTGACCTGCCGTCCCGGCTGGGCCTCTCATGTCCTTGTCTCCACAGCCCTGCCCAGCCATCCCGGGCTCAGTCTGACGCTGGTTCCTCTCACCCAGCCTTATCTGTCCCCACCGGCAGGATGACATCCCAGCCTGGCCTCTGTCACTTGAACTGTTCTGTGCAAGTAGGGTGCTATAAACTAAATAAAGGAAAAGGTCACAAAATACGTGATTTTTTTACTAAAAATATGTAAAAGAAAACATCTGAGGCTATTCACCACAAACCTCAGTTGAAAAAATTGCTTGAAAACATTTTTGGGGGGTTTATAAAAGTTGGGGTTTGCCCCTTTTCCTGCTGTTGCGGTCCAGTGCCTCCCCACCCTGAACAGCTCTGTCCTCCTGGCTGTTGGGGTGCACCAGGAGATGACTGTGGTGGGGTACGGGGGGGTCTGGCTTGGACATATGATGTAAGGCACTGGAGGGCATTTCCAAATCTTTTTGTTTTGTTTTGTTTTCAGCCAAAGGCTTTTCAGCTGTCAGGTGTTCTGTCTTTCCAACAAAAATAAAAGATTAAATTGTCGGCAGAAAGCAGACAAGTTCCAAAAATTGTCCTTCTAAAGAAAACTCAATATCCTGCTGGAAAATAGCTTCAGTGGAAAACAACCAGCAAGAACCTTGTGCAGTTTTATCCCAAGGCCAATTGTTTCTCTTAAAACCTAACCCACTTTTAGAGAAACACAACTGCAGTTGTTCAATGTAAGAGAAGGAAAAAAATGGAAATCATGTTCCAATGGTCACTGAAGGGAGTGTGTCGAATGTGAACAGAGTAATGTATCAAGCATCTGTTTGTTTAATTAAGGAGACTGAGACACAATTATGCAGACCATATAGTTAGCATGGCTGTTGATCTGCTTTGGGCATTTTGCCAAGCAGTTTGAGGAACCAAAATAGTATTTGTATATCAACAGCTTATAATATTAGCACTAATATATTATTTAAGCTGGAAATAACATTCAAAGCCTGTTACAAAGCATTCAAGTGTGTTTAAATTATGCCATTTTGTTATCATCTCTAACAGCTTATATGTGATTTTTATTTATATAATTTATTTTCAAGCTGAAGAGAAGTGAAGAGCTGGACATTTTTGATGTTAGATTTATTCAGCATTGAATATTCTTTGGTGATTAACATGTTGGATAGTCCAATATCTGCTTTACAATAGTTTTACTGTTAAAGATATACTGCATATCTGTTATTAAAATGAAAAAGAAACAATAATATAATGGCTGAAATATTCATAGCTTTGGAAATGAAATACTAATTTCAATTACTAATTATTGTATTGTTATTGCATTTTATTTATGCTATTTAGAGCTGAGGTGAACAAAAGCTGTAATTTCAAATTTAAATCCTGTTAACATTTCCAGATGGATTTTGTGTAATTGTTGCTGCAAATGCAAAATAAATTTACCAAACCAAAGTTCATGATAGGTTAAAATTTCCCATAAAAAAAAGCTACTGAAAGATTTGCATAGCAGTAAAGTCATCAAAACTAAGCTTAACTGAGATTTAATCATGATACTGTACACACACATACAAATTAAAATAGAAGGAAAAACTCTTTGTCCCATATTTGCAAATAGCAAAAACATAATGGGGAAGAGGCAACTGAATCAAACACTGAGTCAAAATCCAAATAAGTGCTAATGAATATGTGTTCATTGCTCAGACAGTATTGCTTAGCCAGTTCTTACCAACAGAAATAAGGTAGCTGAAGGGTTAAAATAATGATATTTTTAAAAGATTTGATATAATTAAAGGCATAGATGAGGCATGTTTGCCCATAATTTGTGCACATAGCAGTAGTACTGATATTTTTACATCCATGCTTTTGAATTTCAAAGTGTCTGAAATTGAATCCCATTGCTCCCTTCACAGAAGGAACCTACAGACTATGCAAAAAATGCATCAAATGTGCCCAGAGCAGGCAGTTCGTTCCTGCAACTTCTTGAGAAAAAAAAATAATAATTCATTCCTAGTTCACTAGTGTCATCTGGTGGCCACACCAAAAACAAACGTTATTTTTCATAAGGTTTTCGTCCACCTTGTTAAGAGCTGGCTGACAAGAACCCTGCTCTTGTACGTGCCCTCACCACAGGACAGAAATCCTTCTTTCTCTATTTTTCAGTTCACTTCTTGTTTTGCCCTGCTCATTTTGCTGTTCCCTCCTATTCTTCATGCTGATTACCCTCCTCTCTGCTTCCCTCTGCCAAAGCCAGATCCTAACTGAAGTCCATAGAGGAAAACAGTGATCCCTGGGGGTAGGTCACTGAAATCTGTAAGCTCCCATCAGTAAGGAAAGACTGCTTTGAGGTATTTGGGGCATACCCCACAACTGAGCAACCCTCCTGCTTGTCTTAGTCTCTGAGCTGCCCTTAGGGCTGATGTAAGAAAGCTAAAACAATTGGACTGTGACTGTGAAGAGAGCAATTGAGATTTGAGCTCCATGAGAGGCAAGAGAGATTTTAAATATGATCTAGGTTTAATTCCTGACATCTGCACTATTTATTCTTCTTTCCCATAACTACTCTTRCTGCTCAACTACTCTTTGTTGACTCCTGGGAATGAGTAAGTTCAGAGATGAACATGATTAAGATATAAAAGGGATGGCTGAAAGCTAGCACATGCCTGTGACATCTGTTCTTACTGGAGGAGCTGGAAACACTGAAGGGCAAAAGTCAAGTTCCTCCTTCAGTCCATTCTTGGGAGAGCCAAGAATAAATAATGGTTCATTCTTATTCATGAGAATGCAAAATACAAAGAAAGGTAGAGYGAGCCAGCGGCTAGAGAGGCCAACTATGCTCATAAACTGTATGTGTGGAACATTTCCATAGAAAAAGATTTCTCCATGTACTGCTGGTGATGTTCAATGATTTACTTAAATATATGTTTAATATAAACACATCATATCTTGAGTTTCTGAATTTCAGCAACTATCTGATGAAGCTGGTAAAAAAAAAATCAGCTTTATAAAGAGTTCATGTATTAATGTTGTATTTTACCTGGACCTACAGCATATTCATCATAAATTACTGAAGGCTGTAAGAAAAAGAAATGATACCAAATTACATGACAGCTATTTCTAAATATAATTTTCTTTTTTTCCAGCAGAGAAAAGTAACTCCCATAGTGGACACTCCCCTCTATTTTCCCCACACAAATTGCATTTGGTAGACAATAACAAGCCATGCTTTTATAACCATCTAAGACTTGTATTCCATCCTTCAGGGAACACCAGTGAAATCAATATGTGCCTGTAAATCTTGTTTCCTTTAGTCAGTCAAACAATCTACTAAAAAATATCTGCCCAGTAAATATTTAAAATGCATCCAGAACTTGATTTAACAAATCCTGAGCCTTTATTGTTACGATGCTTCATTAATGGAGGAGGTATGCAATAGCTTCATCACACATATTATTATTACACATGACTGTGAAGCCCTAGAAGTTCTGAAGTTCAGTTTTGTCCCAAACAAGACAAGAAGACAAAATCTTAGCATTTTTCATAAAATTAAGTATTTCAAAATATTTCATTTTCAATTATAATTGAAATAATGAAGTCAAAAGGAATCACTTCTTTGTCATTAGAATGCTTAGATAAGTCCATAAAGAACATTGCTATAACAGTTACGAATTTTACTGGGCCAGCATTTTCTACCTACAAACTGTTCTAGCACAAGATTTTTGGAGAGCTATAGTCTTATCTTCCAGTGCTGCTTCTCTTTAAAGGTTAGAAGATACTAAACTACTCTGTCAATTTTTTCACAATTTTTATTATTGAACACCTCTGTTCTGGACACTCCCACTTCAGAGTGACAATTTTTAGAAAAAATGATACTAAATATGCAACGCTATTAACAACAACCAAAATCTCACTTGCTAATATAACAATATGATGCAAACATTTGCAAACAAATTAAAAGTAGTCTTTTCTTTCTTTTGCCTTTTCTCTCTGTACCTGTTCATTGCATGACCATGCATCACTCGCTTCAGATAGAAAGAGCCTTGTCTAACTCCCTTCAGAGCTCCCATCTCACTGAAGAGCTCCTATAGCCCTTATAATTACAGTATCTTAGGAAGCAAACTTGAATGCATTCAACCTTGCAATACTCCTGCAGGAGGGGAGGGACTGTATTATTGTGTCTATTTTATACACGAGCAACTGAAGCAGAGATGATCTGAGTCTCTTCCCAAGCAGAGACTACACCCAAGTCTCCCAAGCTAACACCCCAACCACTGATGTATACAGAAACTAATAAATAAATCCCCCACTGGTACTAAGGYGATCCAGGCTGAACATCATACTTTTCCATCAAGGGGAATGCTGACACAGATCATGTACATGTGTGCTGCATGATGTCTGGGACTAGTACCTCACTGGAATTTTGACATCATAATGTGCATATTTAGTCTTTTTAGCTGATAGTGTTATGAGGGAAGACCATGCTGTATAGCTGGTATAACAGTGTTGTTCATACTTGTGCTGGTTTTGTCTGGGACAGAGTTAATTTTCTTCACAGTAGCTAGTATGGGGCTGTGTTTTGGATTTGTGCTGGAAACAGTGTTGATAACACAGGGATGCTTTCGTTATTGCTGAGCAGGGCTTACACAGAGTCAAGGCCTTTTCTGCTTCTCACCCCACCCCACCAGCGAGGAGGCTGGGGGTGCACAAGAAGTTGGGAGGGGACACAGCCGGGACAGCTGAGCCCAACTGACCAAAGGGATATTCCATACCATATGGCATCATGCTCAGCACATGGAGCCCTGCTTTCCTGGAGATGGCTGAACACCTGCCTGCCGATGGGAAGCAGTGAATGAATTCCTTGTTGTGCTTTGCTTGCGTGCACGACTTTTGCTTTACCTGTTAAACTGTCTTTATCTCAACCCACGAGTTTTCTCACTTTTACCCTTCTGATTCTCTCCCCCATCCCATCGGAATGGAGTGAGCAAGCGGCTGGGTGGGGCTTAGTTGCCGGCCGGGGTTAAACCACAACAATACTATATGGTATAGTCTTTAATTACAAAATGAAGCAGGTTTTTCATTTTTACATCAGAACCCTTTCTCATGGACTTCTAGCTATCAGCCATCCCTGTGTCATGACTTGAAAATAATTATTTTCCATCTCTGCTGGTCTCAGTCATTCATTTTTCTGCTCTTTTAAGTACTTCTGCCTTTCAAATGACCCAGGACATATGCCTTTTCTTTCATCTACTAAAAATATGTAGTATAGCCCCCAGTTTTCTCTAAATACAAATTTATAAATGGCTATGTATTTTACACTTCTGGATAGCATAATAATTCCATTGAATACTGAACTTTTGTAAGAGAAAAATTATGTCCTCCATGCAATGCTTTTTGGAAAATAAGATCCTTTTTTTTGTCTTACAATAAGATCAGTTCTCTTTGCATGCCTACAATAAGATTGCTAGCTTGGCATATAACCTTAACTGACTTTCATTTTGAAGGGACAAAACATGATATTTAGGACTATTAAACCAAAAACTGAGACGTGATTTTCCTCACAGATTCAGGGTGTTCCTGAATAATAGGTGAGAATCACAGACAGACCACTGCATATACCAGCTAATCACCCAATTATTTCTTTGTTTTTAAATGTCAGCCAGCTCACAAAACACTTATTCTCATTTCTTTTTAGGATGAACCAAGAAAAACTAAGCTTGAACATAGAGTTTTCAAAGAACAATGCAAAAAGATATGCATGTTCCTATTTCATTAACACCTGGAAAGTATAACCATGTCCATATGTTTATCATTAAAAAATATTCATTATCTTAACACTGATACAGGTCTTAACACCTGAATAGTTTTAGTGAAGATAGTGTGCCTGTCTGTGGATGTACAGATGAGTGGGAATTTTTTTTAATCTTCCAGAAGTAGGATCTCAATTTTTACACTTCCTGATTTCTACTTCCTTCTAACCTACCCATAATGGTAGGAATTGAAATACATTGTAAAGAAAAGTCAAGCAAAATGTTATTTCTTGGGAAAAAAACATGCCAGAACTTATAGGTGTATCAAAACCAGGACTGCTGTTACATTTAATATTGCAAGAAACCAATGATGAATGGCCCAGTAAAGAGCGATTCAAACCAACACAGTGTTATTTACCTGGTAATGCAAAAAATATATGGTAACACAAAGAATATACCAGTAGGGGTTTTCTTTTCAAAACTGGCACATCAATCATAAAAATGCAGGAACATTTATATAAGCATGTTCTAGAAGCAACTGTCTTACCTTAGATCATGCAGCAGTTCTCATGATGCGATCATGAAAAGTCCCTTGACATTTTTGCAAGACGAGGCCTGTTAAGCCAAGTGTCCTGGACAAATGCCACTACATCTGGGGCTATAATAAGAATACTTTTTCTGCTGATGCTCAAGTGATTCCGAGAATGAATTTTCACTTGATTATGTTCATGATCATTGCGTGTTCAATTAATTCAAACATCAAGCAGTAGAGCTTCAGCTCAACTAGATTCAGCATCTTCGAAATCAACTAAATTTACTGATTTTCTATTCTAGAACACTTATTCTCCTTAAATGTTTCAGAATAAATTCTCTCCTGCTGAACAGACAGAATGCCACATGATTTATAGAGTTAAACCACACAGAATAACAGTAACAGAAAATATTCACTGTAACATAAATAAATAAATAAACAAATCACAGTGAAATGACCAAGGGCATTAAAGCATTTGAAAACAGAGAAAGAAAAAAAATGGATGGATTTACTTTTCTTATTAAGTTGTACAGCTTATTTAATGAAAATATTGCACCTGCTTAAAATTCTCCATTTTACTTGAATTAAATAAATGTTCTTCCACTTATTCTAAATTTTCTTGTAGTTTATATGTCAGTCCCTACAGCATTTGGAATTATGCTTACCTGAATATTTCCTATTTTTAAAATAAATTTATTTCTAGTCTTATGGGAAGTAAAGTTTTAAGTACAAACACCACTTTTCAAAGGAAAAGATTGAAATTTTGATTAATAAACTCCAAAGCATTTTCGTAATTCAGATAGCTCTTCAGCCATTTAACATTCACAGACTTGTTATTGTCACTGCAATATTCTGTTCTCCCACATCCTTGTGAAAGCCACCTAACTGCATTCAGGGTATCATGCTGACTTTCTAATTTGTCAGTGAATCATTAAGACAATGAACASAGACATAAAATTCTACTGAAAATCAGTCAAAAGAGAATATCTGTCCATATTTTCTTCCTTCTTTATACACCAAAGCCAGAAAAAATTAAGTATATATCCTACAGAAAGCATTACTATTTTTGTAGCATTATCTTTTGACTTCAAAATTACAAAATGTGCAAATTAAAAAGTATAGATTAACAAAAAAATCTTTTTTTTCTCTTTCACACTAGCTGCCTTACTTTGCAAGTTCAAACAGGAAATGAAGAAATACTGAAAGCAGAAATAGCACAGATGGCCACAGGACAGTAGTCATAATTTTAAATATTTATTTCTTTGTTTCTTGTAAGTCTACACATGTATCTGTCTTTCTAAAGTCTTGCTTTCCCTCAAGGTAACCTAAACAGTCTAATTTCATCAGACATCTTAGAATGTGCTAATAGGGTTCCCACAGTAGTTTCAAGAGGAAAAATTTATTTTCCGAGTTCACTATGCAGGTCTTTTGATACCTCTCCTGTTCTTGTCTTCCAGGATACATATTCCTACAGTAAATATCTCAAAAAACAATTCAGTGAACTGCATTTATAAGAGTAAGTATGTTTATAAGAGTAAGAAGTGCCATGGTTTGTTCCATTTGCTAATCAAAATCACAGTTAAAAGGATGGTCAACCTCACTGTAAAAGGTCTTTAGCCTTTTATGAACGCTGTTTCAAATTATCGAAATTACAGAAAATTTCTAAAAACAGTGTCCTATAAAATATTCAGTACATAGAATGTGAAATATGAGAAGCATTAATATCAGGGCTATACTGGTTCATGTCTCTCTTCTCTTTTCTAATATAGAGCAGAACTTTTAATTTCAAAAGAAATATGTTGTGGTTTCGGTTGCAGCCACTACATTGGTTTATTTGATCCAAAAATGTTTCTCTTTTTGGCTTGCTACACTAAAATCTAGCCCCTCAGCTCCCAGGACTGACCTTCATAAACAGTCTTATCTCTGTAATGAGCCAACCCACAAGCTTGGATACATTTACTGGAAATTTTTGCAACTTTGGATGCAGCACGAACTTTGCTTTCTAGGCTGATGTTAATGACAACATAAAAAGAGCTAAATTCTGAATTTCAACTGATGAAACAAGGGTCCTTTACAGCAAAGTTATCTTAATATGGAAAGATTTCATGCTGTGCGGGTAAATTGTTAATGAGCCTTAAAATGTCAAGAATTATAATTTGAAGTACAGTTTAAAGGGAGGAAAGAAAAACTCCCTACTGAAGGAGAGATTTCTTAAACATACAAGCTTAAATCTTAATATTTTGTTCTTTCCCTGTTCAGAAAAATCTCAATGGGCTTTGGACAGTATCAGCATATAGTCTGCAAATGATGAAGAAAACACAGAAAAAAACTGTTTAGATCCTAAATAGTTAAAAACTCTATTTTCATCTCTTTCCAGAAGATGGTAGTGTAGCATACTGTTAAAGACTCTTGCAGAATCTAACCAGTCTTCCAGTGTGTGAGTGCTGAAACTAAAACTAAAAAGAGAGTAATTGAGAAGAAAATAGTTTAGAAAGCTGCACTTACAGGGTATAAAATGCAGGGAGGGTCATTTTGGTCCACTGCTTTAATGTTTAAATTAAGACGTTGTATTCGCTAACATCAAAATAGTATTGAATAAATGGATTACTGAAATATTTCATAAAAGGGAGCAGAATATGTTTTTGATTCTGAAGATTATTTTGCTGTGCTTGAGAAAAGAACATATTTAAATAAATATGTAATATTTTGTCATGCAGAAAGCAAGCACAAGAGGACTACAGGTTTCAGAGCCTACCGCACTAATGCTAATGCTCTTCTGAAAAGTATTTGTATATTCTAGAGCAAGGAAAAGGTCAATAATTGCTGTTTAAAACAAGTAAACAAACAAATAGGATATAAAATCAATTAATGTTGCTATGTCAAATATGTATTATAAATATGGAAGTAAATCTGCGGCCAAATCCTGTCAGTTTCAAATGCTGTAATATTCCTGAGAAAGAAATATTTGCTTGGTTTACTGAATATAGGTTCTAAAGAATCTTCACTATATGTACTGCAATTGACTGTAAACTGTAGACCATTCCTTGCCCTTATTCACCCAGAGGCATTTAGACTTGTCATGGAAAAAAAACAAAACAAAAAACCCCCCAAGAACCACAAGAATACCTTCTGATATTATTTTTAAATAGCACTACTTTGGGATCTGTATATTTGCTTTAATTATCCATTTACTGAATCAAGTAAGTTGTATTTAATTAAAATATATCAACTAGAAAACCATCCAGTCTGACAGAGAAATTGAGAATTTTCTGCTTTCTCAGTAGTTTTCACCTATAGTTAATCACTCACAGTTAAACTGTCTAGGCCGTAAATCAAAATCAAGGAGTTCTGTTTTCAATTTCTAACTGTATGGGTTTTTCATACCTTTCTAGATTATAACAAAAGCCAAATGATGTTCAGTATTTCTTTCCTTGAAGGTGTGCAGGAACTCTAATTAAGTCAACTTTCTGTAATGGTCTCGTTAAGTCATCTCTTTTTGGAAAACTTACGTCTCTCAAATAAGTGATTTCTTCAGCCACTGGAATAATTTTCTTCTATTTTCTAAATTTTTGTTCATGTTTTATAAGCTTTTAAAAAAGTTGGACACCAGAACACGGAAGCTGTACTACTGCAATGTGTACAGAAAGAAAATACCTCTCTCTTCACTTCTATTGATTATTTCTCCATAAATAAATTTAAGAATAGAACAGCTTTTATGTAACAGTCATCTGTGTTGCAGTGATTTTATGCTTTCCTCCATGATACTCCCTTAAAGAGACCAGGATACAGTCACAGGTAATGTCAGACACTTTCATTCTTTCTAGGTGTGTAGCTTTGTATTTAGCAATTTACAAAGCATTTTGTTCAATGGATATTGCCAGGAAAGCTAGATCTCTGGATACAGCTACTCCGTCTTCTGTTTCCCACCATTCTGCCAAGTTCACATCATCTGTGAACTTTTATTAATTACATATCATTTCAGATAATTGATGAGAGTGTTGAATACTTGGCCAACTGTCTTTCCATCTGAAACACCATTAGAAACTTCTGTTTCTGTAGGTGGCAGCACATCGACAACTTCTCTCTGGACTCTGACAGATGGTTCTTAAACCATTTCATGCACTCTCCTGTGATCGTTCTGCAAATGTTTTGACGACAATGCCATAAATCCACACATCAAAGAGTTGCAAGGGTTATTGCCTTGTTAAATTCTAGTCCCCCAAACCAAGAGACAACCATCCAGTCCTGGAAAAGGGTCCATAAAAGATTGATCCACAAGCCTTTGCATACTAAGGCCACTGAAGTCCTCTCAGCTGCCTGTATTAACAAGCATTCGATCAAGAGTGAAAATTTGCAGCCATGACTTTCTCCAAAAAGGAATAAATCTTCCATTCAGGCTAGTCAGATTTTACCGATAATGTTGCTAAGCTTTCACTATTTTTCCCCATTTGTGACAGATTTAATGAAATTTTAAATTAAAATTCCCAAATTTTAATTTGAATTTGCTTTGGAAGTATTGTAATTGCCTTTCCACCATCTGTTGGGGCATCTACCATGACTGGTCGTGTTGAACCCACACAAAACCCTTGCCACAAAACACAAGCTAAGGGGGATCTTTCTCCTTCTACTCAAAAACCACAAAAATGAGCCATCCATCTCTCTAACCAAAGCTTCTTCATTGCAGCACGCAAACATGCAGGCAGCAATGTTTGTTTAGAGTGACCCTGTGCGTCAACATAGTTTGATTGCCTGCATTTTTCCAGATGTGACTTAACTTTTACATTCTTTCTAATGTAAAGTCCTCCAACTAAATGCCTCTGGATGTTGCAAAATATATGTGCAAATTAACCCTGGCCACTAATAGATCTTCTACATTCCTAGTGGTGTCAATGAAGGGTTTAATCCCTTGTTTTTAAAATGTTAATTCCCTGTAAATGTGGTTTATCTGGAAAGCACTACATTTGTTTAATAAGTATGTCATCCTACTTTCCAAATACAGAACAGAAATATTTATAGAAGATATCTGCAACACTGATGATCACTGTCATCTCCATTCAGTAACAGGCCATTACTGTTGCTAAATTTTTATTATTATTGAAATCCTTTACATGTCATGATTTTCCTTTGGCATGTGCTGGATTTTCCTCTTTTTCTTTCTCTTTCTATTTCTCTCAATTTTCCTCCAATTTCCCCTTTCTTTTTCTTTCTTTTTTTTCTTTCTCTCTTTCTTTTTCTCATGCTCTGTTTTCTTTCTTCCTTGTCTCTTTTTCTCTCTCATTCTCTTTCTTTCTCTCTTTTCCTTTCTCTTTTTTCTCTTTTCCTTCCTTCCTTCCTTCCTTCCTTCCTTCCTTCCTTCCTTCCTTCCTTCCCTCACTCTCTCTTGTCTCTCTCTTTTTCCTGTTTTCTTTTTCTCTCTTTACTTTCCAGTCTGTACATATCAGACTACTCTATTTCCTTCCCCAGTTATTTTACACAGTGCCTTCCAATTTCTAACCATTTTATTTACTTTTCCAGGGAATCAAATGAATTTGTTTTCTCTTTTTTTTTTTAGTTTTGTAACAATGGCTTTTCAGCCATGTGAGAAAGCCTTCTTTACTTTTTATATCATAAAATTTCTTTCAGCCCACTGTCTGTCTTTTCTTCAGAAAAATTGCTTACTGATTACACATTATCAGACAGGGTTGCTTACACTGAATACAACAAGAGCATGATCACAAGTCCCTAGGCAGTCATAATATTCCAAAGTTCTTATTAACTTTATCTCATATAATGAGGCCTAAAATATGATTTCCTCATGCTGGGTGCAGTATCTTTTGTATTATAAAATTAATATCAACTTTTTTTTTTAACTCATTATTGGTTTCATAAGTGTTCAGCAGCTTTTCATTTTGTCATTGCAAAGAAGTGTCTAAGGAGTAAGCCTAATTTGTTCTCTGCTTCCAGTCACTAGCAGACTCCCCCTGCCCAGCTTCTTGGAGCCTGTTAATTAGGACCTACTCATCTATGCACACTGGAGGAGGTGTCCATCAGATTTGACCCTGTCATATTTTTCTAGTTCCTCTGGTGATGTGATCCACACTATTAGTATTTCAAAATATGAAATGTTAGCTCCTATTCTCTGATTTTTTAGGTTTTATAGTTCTTTTTCCCTTCTCTCTGTCATGTGTATGCCACCTTCTTCAGTGTCTAATTCTCTCAGACCCACTGCTGCCAATCTTTTCAGGAAGGTTTCTGGCTATTTTATTTTTGTTCTCCAAGAACTGTTTCCTAAGGTTACTATCTGGTTGACGCAAACCTGGTGCATGCTGCAATGTCAGTACCATGGAAGTAGGATCCCAGCTCCGTGCTGTTGGGCTGAGCAGGCAGCTCTGACATGCAGGACAGGAGGTATGAGAGGAAGGCTATAGTTCATGTAGTCAGGGACTAATTCAGAGAGGGTTTTAGTAATATTTCATCATAAATCAGTACTGAAATAATGGGTTAGGGATGAATGAAAGACTGAATTAGCAGTGTCTTTGAACACTTACTGGGGATGTCTGTAACTGTATGGGTATGTGCGAGAGAGAGAGGAGAGAGATTTATTTCAATATTATGTCACCGAACAATGAAATTAAAGGATTTAGACAGTTACCATCTGTTGTGTCTGGTCTGCAAGTGTCCTGACACTCTGAGTTCCTTATGGCTGTGGCTTCTTAATTTGATTTCCTGGCTTAGTGTCTTAATTACTTAGCTGGCTATCTCACTCGGGGTTGTATTATTTTTAGAAATTTGGACAGGTCATAACAAAGTGAAAGTCACCTTGGGAATAGTGTATCTCAAGGAAATAACCGGAAATAGATACTATACAGAAAGGATAAACTTGGTTATTTTATAAGGGATTGGGCCTGATCCTGTTCCACTGACCTATTTGTGAGCCTTTCCACTTCACTTCACTCACTGGTTGATTGCAAAGGCATTTAAGCCTTTCTCCTGAAAAGTACTTCACTGTATAAAAAATCACTCAGATGGACTTGAAAGAAGTAGATACAAACCTGTGATTCACGTACACACAGCTATTAAGCACTGAACCCTGATAGTTCCTAAACTCTTCACCAGTTGGTCTCTAAACTTTCTAGGCACCCATAGATCTTGTTCAGGGCTGCCTTGGGCTGAACTGCWAAGGGACAAGCTCTAGCTGGAAAATATCATCAAAGTTCCCTGAGTGACAGGGTCCAAGAGTCAGAGAGGTTAAAAGTGAAGGAGATAGAGTTTCCTAAATTTTTCATAATTTTCTAAGACATTAGCACTCCTTCAAAACCTCTCCTCAAACCCTTCAACTCCTACCATCATCCTGTAGTGAAATATGGAGTTTTGAAGATGCTGCAAATCCCAAGCATCAGAATATCCAGGCAGTTTATTAATCTTGCTTATTAGATTATTTGAAAAAAGACAAGTGGAGAACCAATATCTTAGTTCCAGTTAGACAAGAGCAAACCCACCTTAGCCCTTTCAAAGAACAAGTATGGAAACTCAGGCCTGAACATGGAGTTGTACCCGAAATATCTGCATAAGCTGTGGCAAGGCACAGGATAATATATAATTCTACAGTTAGCACCTGCTGTCACATAGCTTGGTTGGTCCCTGTAAGATGCATATGTTTTTCTGATGCTGGTCATGACCCTGAGTACTCTATAGATACCTAGTCTCTCTTTGAATTTTTCCTTTGGCCAAATATTCACAAATTTTGTCATCTAACTGACTGCCAAAATTTTTCCATGAAACTAGTCTAATATGACAGCTGAATATCACAGAGAGTGCTTACCATGGTTTGTATCAGGCAGGTTCTACTTTATTGTACACTGGCAAATTCATAGCTCCGATACCACTGTTTGCATCAAAGCACCATTATTGCAGTTACAATCAGTAACCAAAAAGTTTATCTTTAAGTGTAAGAAAGATACAGGTGATCCATCTATAAAGATAAAATAAGAAAAGAGCTACAAAAGCAATGAAAAGCCAGGAGAGGCTGACTTACAAGAGCCAGGTAGAATAACTATAACTGACCAGCTATTTTTATGTACACACACAGACACAACAGACAGACACACACTCATGGGATAAGCAATCTGTTTAGAGTGTTTCATTAAAATGCTTTATTGCCTGAGAAGGAATCTATCATTATCTCCTGATTCTTAAGTAGAAAGACAGCTGAAGAGAGGATTCAAAAGCAATTTCAAATCTACTGATAATACCATATTAGTATTCTATGACATAGCAGTGTAAGTAATGACAAGAAGGTGAGCGTGATACCAAGCAGAACTTGGAGAAAATACATAAAGATAGAATATAGACATCCATACACAAATTTGGCAAGGATACCGATGTTAAGCTTCAAATTCTTTCAAAAATTGGTATATCACCATTAAAGTAAAAACTGTTCCTGGTTTCTATCTTACCCAAGACAGAGAAGTCTCCAAGATAACGTGTCCTTCCTCTTACTGGCTTAGTTTCAGACTATAGAAATTGAATTGTTAAATTGTCTTCCAGCACAGTTATAGCAACCCAGAGAGCTTGCTCTAGATTCTTCTCACTTAATTTTAGCCAACTAATTTAGCATCTAAATTAGGAATATAGTTGCCATAGGCTTTCTATATCTATGTGTTGTAGAATAAACATCCACATATGAAAATTTCAGATGACAGGAAGTTAACCCTGTATTCCTTTGAAAGTTTTTTTTTTTTTCCCTTGTGTGATTCTTAAGCCTGTAATTCAGTGAAGTAGATCTCACCTTTCAAAAGATTTTTATTTTTATTTTACGAAATCATAGCCAAACTATTGTGAGGTCACAGACAGACTATGATCTTATGTCAGCAAAGTGCCCTCATGAGAGTAAATTCAAATAAAAATATTTCACTTTCTGATCTCTTTACAAATGTTGAACAGAATGGACTGGGTACTCACAAAAAAGGTGCTAATCACACCTTATTTTAAATCAATGTTCATACACTCACTGACTGGTATGGGAAAAGTCTGACGCTGCTTCAAAGGAAAATCAAGCACTAAAGGTACCACCTCATGCAGGCACAGGCATGTTGGTGCTAACAGTAGGCTGAACAGTTGTTCTTGTAATCAAATGCACTAATACACTTTTTCTTGCAGGATAGCTTTGTTTCCACCTAATTCAACAGTCACTTCAATCAGTGACTGTAAGTGTAATATCATGATTTGTTGAAAATCCATCCTGCTGGAAAGCCTAAGCAGTTGCCAGAGAAGGAGTGTGAACCAATTATTTGTGTTGTCTGGAAATAATGAGATTGTAGACTAAGGTCAAAAAACCAGAAGATTAAATGCCAAGTTTTTTAGTTTTATCATGCTGTCCTGTTAGTTTCTAAGCTTACGGGATTTGCTGCACACATAGTATCCTAACATTTCATTTTGGGTTTCCTCTGACAAATTTTCCAGAGTAATAGACACTTATCTTATCAATAACAAATGTGTGTCACTATTATTTCTGATAATAGAATAAGTGAAGTGATTAAGTAGATCTTTATCCAAACACTCTAAATGAAGAAAATGGCTCTAACTTGTGTAATATATATTATTTTATACGCCAAACTACAAACAGGAGGTTCATAATTCACATCCTATAAAACAAAAAAACAAACTATTACTAGTATAAACTCAGCTGGATTTCCTTCCTCCACCTCTCCAACATCCAGTTAATCCCTTGCACAAACACATAYCTATATAACTCACAAACATGCATGAACACACATGTCAAATTGTTATCAGTCTACTATCAAATGAATAATTACCTGTTSTTACTATATATATTTAGAATGACATCCACAAAAAAAGCAGCTACTTATGGATCAGGTTAGATAAACTTTACTCAGCACTGATAAATTCACACATGCAACTACTGATTTCAAATCCCAATGATTTCACAACGAAGAGGTCAATATGAACARAAACATCTGTCTGAAGCTGGACTTCTGATATCAGAGAGACTGTTGAGTAGTGTCCATGAATAAATATTGATAAATTGGGGGATATTTAAAAGTCTTTCACATAGTAACACTTAGCTGGTCGTGTCCTCTGATGCATTACTGTTTGTTTCTCTTTTCCTCATGTGTTATAATCTGCTAATGGCAAACATCTGTAATTTATRAAACATGGTTTATTAGTCCAACATATTTTATTTCTACTGTTATGCTCAGAATCTTGTTTATGGGAAAAGAGGAAACATGCCTCATATATAAAGCAGAGAATTTATTGTTAGCATAATTGAAATCTTAAGAGTCTATCCAAGAATCACTATGAACCCAGATCTAATTATTACAGAAAAAGCAAAAGAAAAGATAATTAAAAAATGAATACTTCTATAAAGAAAAAGTATCAATAATAACAATAATAATAATAATGCAGTTTAAATTGTTATATAGACACTTCTTAGTTTCTATCCCTTTTCCTGATGTTGGACTCACCGTTCCCTTTCCCCTCTGGATCCCAGGTTGGTGCCTCAGTCTGGTGCTCGGGGGGTGTTATGGTGAGTTGCCCAGAGTCGTCACTTGGGGGGAAGATGAAATTTGTGTCAATGGTTTATTCTTTCTCACTCTACGATCCACTTGGGCAGATTTTTATAAGTTTGCTAACACATTTTTACACCTTTTGTCATTCTGCATTGCTCCATGTTACATCTGAATTTACAGTATGTGGTGAATTTTGTAGATGTTGCATACTTCTTTTTTCTCTTTGTTACCCCTAAAACTAGCTTTGGCCAGCTCCAGGTCTGCATTTCTTTAACTGGCGACTAGTGAGTTGTTTACAGTCGTTGGGTCTCCGGTGCCAGCCCGTGCCCCATCTCTTCTCACCCCAGCCCTGCACTCCTCTGCGCTGCATCCTGCCTCTCTGCCTCTCAAGGTCTCTGCTATTGTGCCAGGACTGAATGTCTCTACATGACATCATTGTGTTAGAGCTGAAAATATCTCATTCTGCACAAAATAATTACTTGTCACTACAACCTCTATAAAACTATGGTTGCATCGTTGTCATGGTTTAACTCCAGTATGCAGTCATAAGCAAAGGTAAACCAAACCAGCCATAGCCACTTGATCAGATGAAAAAAAATTGTTACAGCTAAACCAAGTAAAAACAAAGCTGCAGGTAGGGCAAGACAAGTTCAGACAAGCAAATCTGACAAACCTTAGTCCTCAAGCCTTGCAAACTCAGTACAAAGCCTGTGGCCTGTTACCAGCAATGGCAGTAATTTATTATAGGGGTACAYGAATACACTTGTTAATGTTCAAGATATTATCACTGAAAAATATGGGCTTACCCATATCTCGCACAGTAAATACAAAGTAACTCTTCATAGTCCAGTTCAAATAAAATAAATTAAAAATAGACATATTCTATTCTGTCTATTGCCGACAGATCATGATTAAGGTAAAAAAATCCATATGAACAGTTTTCTGACACAAATTTGCGAGTGCACCCGGGCACAAACTTTCCTCTGAGGCAGTAAGTTCGACAGATAATGTAGGATATTAATGAACTTTGCTTTTGTCTCATACCCTTTAGATGGCTAAAAAAGTTCTCAGGAAAACCTGCCAATCACTGAGAATAATGCTGGACTAAGATTTAAAAGTGCTTTTCCTTTTCAGGCATTGTGAAAAATGATCACTARCTTCAAAGACACTAGCAACTAAAGTTTTCCTGATGATTTATGAGATTATTAGTATTTTCTAACAGAGTTCCACAATAGCTAGAATGTAGTGGGCAGACATCTTCCAAAGTGTTTTGCAGAAACATTAAAATTTATGTTACATGAAAAAGAAAATCTTGCATTCTCTTTTTCCACATTTTCCATTGCAATGCCCAAAAATGTTCCATTTCAACAGTAACAAGCTGAACCTGCCCCCCCCCCCCCCCCCCGTCAGTTATCTGCTCTTTCCTTCTACGATGCTTTTCCTGTTGTCTAGGTCTGTGTATAATATTCCAGGACTGTGAGCCAGATTACACTTGGCAGAGAGCTATGCTTTACCATGGCTCAATGAGTTTCCTATAACCAGGTAGAATAACACACTAATTTTGCTAAACACACCTCATGTGTGGTGTATATATATGGCCTAATTTCTCAAATATACCTTACTGAGTATTTGCCAAAGTCTGACAAGGAAAAGCTGAATTACTTTTTTAATTGTCTCTAATTGCACAGGACTGAAATAGCATTCATATAAAATAAGCCTTTGATGAACGTGTGAATTACTGCTTTTCCATTGCTGTGTATCACTCTGGATTAATTTCCAAAGGCAACCACCAGTGATAAGCTCCAAAAGGTGCACTGCCAGCCACAGTTTTAATGCTTTGCAGAGAGCTAATGTTACACAGATTGCAATGGTGTCTGAAGAAAGGACCTGCCAATCAATTTGCCTGGGAATCTATATGTCTTTGTAATCTGTTCCAAATTAAAAGAAATTAATCAAATCATGACCACTCAGCCAGCCTTCCCTTGTAATGGTGTAAACAGGAAAGTAGCTTTAAATGCTTATCTTATTAAATACTCCATTAAATGATTTAGTAAGTTAAATAAAGCTGCCTACTCTTCCCTGGTGATTGCTCTTTACTTTTAGAAACAAAACATAATACAGTCAATCCATATTTACATAAAGATTGATAAAGTTTAAATTAATGATGTGGTAGACTAAAGAACAGTGGGTGAGACATGAAGCTGTGAATGGTTACAATAAAATCTATTAACAAGACGGCAAAATCTGCCCTGAATTTTGTAGTTACCAGCACAGCATAGAAGAATCAAAATAGCTCTCTTTAGCCTCAGATCCACATGGTCTGTTATGCTTTTTCTATGCCAAATGTAAAAGGCACCTTGCCACAAAAAGCCCGAGCCATATAGATAAAAGAAGTTGGATTCCTTTTATTAATTGCAAAATACAGATCTGAAAATGCTATACAGAACTGGACTTGTCAATTCATGCTCACCATCGTTCTTCATTCTATCACATCATTAAATTAAAGTGTATCAGAAGTATTCAGACACAGTTTATTTCTTCTGACCCATTGTACAAATAAAAGACAATTCAGAGATAAAACTGCATTTTACCAAACAAATCTTTTTTTCTTTTTCCCTTTTTTTTTTTTTTTTTTTTNTTTTTCTTAAATGGTTTTGGTTTAGGCTCATTTCTACTTCTAAGCCTAGATTTAAAATAGTATAATCAATCTTCATGACGCAATGGCTTTCAGAATTGACACTTAGTAACAATGAAGAGCATATTCTGATGCCAATGCATTTCTCTGATTTATAAGATTTGGATGTGAAAGAACTTTGAAATCTATTTCAAAACACATATGATTCACGCTGCAAACCAGGTAAGTATTTTCTCAAAAAAAAGTGGTTTCTAAGATAGTTGTAATAGAAACTGATGTCTATTTGGACTAAAAAGCAGATAGGCAGCTTAATGTGTACATACTGCCAACTTTTCTGAAAGGTTGTTTTTCATTTACAGAGCATATACAACTAAAACTGTTGTTTGCAACTGTAGCTTTGTTTACACCCATGTTGAAAACTGTGGTGCATAGTTCTCACAGGATTGTCTTCGGCTATTTTATTCAATAACTCTATGAGTGATGGCAATTTGTTTTAATGTGAGAAGAATGAGCATCAGCTAATTTTACCAGGGCTGAGAAGTGCTGAGCTGAACTACCTGGGCAGCATACCTYTATTCTCAGTATGGGGGCGACCAAACTGTGGCATTATTTAAACTTAACCTTCAGGAGTTACCAGAAATCTTATTTTGTTTCTTTAAAATTCAGACATCCATACGGTCTCATCGTCTGGTCTTTCTTTAGGTATGAATGTATATTCAGAGAGTGATTCATCCCATCCTAAAATCAGTATTTTCAGGATAGTCTCATACTTTTAATTAACCTTTTATTTGTTTATCAGATTTTTGCCCAACAAACATTGCTCTTATATCCAAAGTCAAGCAGAGACCTCAGATCTACTTAGGCCACTTTTCCCATCATTCTTCCAGCTGGAGGATGAAGGACGCAGGGAAAGTTCCCTCCTCCATTTTGGGGATCAATTATCAGCCAGTCGCAGGCAGTTAACAGCCAGGAAAATGYTGATGGGTTTGATAGTTTTTATTTTTACAAATATATTTGTCTCATCCCACTCATAGCTAAATGTCTGGAAGCCTCTGCTTCATCTGTGCAATTGCATTATTAGGTGGTCTGTGAATAATTCAGAAGGTATTTAATAAAAGGATAGATCACAGCAGATCAACACTTTATATTGCGCATGCAATACAAACATGGATGGTGCCTTTGTTTCATCTGGGTGTGAAAAGTTTCATCATATATTTCAGAAATTTGAGAGACCTTAGTCAGAAAATTCTATCTCTGAGAGGCTGTTGTGTCATCTCATTGATGAAATATTCAAATCTCTGTCTGTTAACAACACATTGAAGCAATTTTAGTTACACACGTACAAAAAAAAAAAACTTACCAACATGATATATTACATAGTACCTGTGAAAAGTGTGACAGAGGTCTTTTCTTTTTAGCTGTACTTTCCTGAAATTAATCTCACAACTTCTCTTCTTTGCTTTTGTGCCCTCTCCATCCTTATTTTCTGTACAGTTTTACAGACAAGTAACTGAACTAAAAAAAAAAAAAAAAAAAAAAAAAAATTACTTTTTTCAAGTTTTCTCTTGGAAAAGTGTTATAAGCCCATCAGTATCACTGCTTGGTACTTACTACAGAGGTAGCTATAACTGGCTTTGTGGTTTGGTATTTCTCATCAAAGTTCTCCTTGATACTTCTGTTCTTAGATGTATTACTTACAAATTCTTGCAGCTCACTTTCTTGCTTCACTGTGAGGTTTTTAAAACTTGGCTACCTCTGTACCGCTTAACCACTGTTCTATCAATGATAATTAGTCATCTGAACCATAAACAATCCTCCACTCTAGGTTAAACTGGTGTCAGCATGTTGTGTTGGCTGGAGCCTTACTTATGTTTGTCTTCACTTATGTTAAAAGACTAGTCCTTCCAACATGCTGTGGGATAGTCTGTGCAGACCTCCACATACTCACCTCTTTTGTTTTGTTCAGGCTCAGCCATCCAGAGAGCGTTTCATTGCTAAATGGAAAGTTTTAATTTGGCTTTCCCTATTATAAAATATACATGTACTTGCCTTCCTGGAAGTCTACAATATTTCACTTGTCTCAAAGGACTCCTGGCAGACTGCTTCAATGTCATTTTTGTGTTTAACACATGACTTGGCTACAACTTCTGTTTTCATGATTGGGATGAGACTTTAAACACGTTGAGGTTAAAGGATCTCTCAATAGTGGGTGGGCATATTGTGTAATTCTCTTTTACAGCAATTGTATTTTCATATCTGAATCCTACTTAGACTGCATTAAAAGATGCTTCCATCATCATGATAGCTTTTGAGTTTTCTGGGTGGCAAGTTGATTAAATAAATCACAGAAGCAAACTATGTTTATAAGAAGCCTTTTCCTACTATAAGACCACAAGGTGTCTACAATCTTGATAAACTACATGGAAACTGTTAATAATGCTATAGAGACATGGTTTTGGTCGGKTTTTTTCCCACAACTACAGCTGGTGATGGATAGGACAATGCAATCAAACAATGATATTTACTCAAATGCAGTAAAATCTAGCCTTAGAAACTATAAAATAGATCTGTTATGTCTGAGATACACTTCACTGAAAATAAGATTAAATGGAACAAAAGCGGCATATTTATTCCTAGTGCTGACCTGTACTTGGTTACTTTTCAGCCATTGAGCTTTATTCACATGTACACTTATAGCACTTTACATGATTTGAGCCTGGTAAAGAAGATAATGTAGTTGGTTTATAAAATAGCCTCAGTGTAAATGAGTATCCAACCCATATTTTTAAATTGCATCCGTTAAAATCAGAAATTGCAAAATGAAAACTTTATTAAAAACATGCATGTCTACTAAACACGAAAAGGCTAATGGAATCTGGTTGTGTGACTACTCAGAAATAAAATAAAACTATTGGGAGCTCAAGAGGTAAACCTTGTCAGGAGGGTAGTTATTGACTAAAAGATGATATAAGACTCTGAAACCATCACATAAAATAGTTCTCCTTAAGCAGAAAAATATAGGAAAGGTCAATATAAAAAAACCTACAATTACGAATGCCTCAGTAAAGATAGCTATTAAGAAAAGTCCAGGGTATGAACTGGAATGATACTCTGTTGTAAATATTCAAATTGAAATTTGAAATTATATTAAAGTTCTGCTGTGAATTTATTGATAAAGGGTAAAGAGCTAACCAGCAAATGTAGAGACTGCAAACATGGCTATTATGTCTTGTAGACAATCAGAAGCCCAGCAGTAGAAAGTGTGATAGATTGTTTTACTGACATCTAGGACTTGACAGAATTTAATTTAAAGTTTATTAGTCCTTTATAAATTGAACTTTATTATAAACAGTGACCAAATAACTATAGTAATTAAACAACAGGTGGCCAACCCTACTCACAGATCACAAAATCTTCCTTCCACAAGTCTTTGTTTTGCTGTGCTTACTAGAGGCAAGTAAACATCTGGAATCCCCAAACTAAAGCAAACATTTATGATGGTGAATCATAGCTCAGCAAGCAAAGAAGAGTATGAAATAAATTCTAGTCTTCATTCTGACGTCTTTGTTATTTTTAAAGAGTAAACTTTTACTTGAAATACGAAGATCAGAGACTTCTAACAAGAGATGCAAGTTAGGAATATATAAACATCTTGGGACAGTGGACCTTACTAGTCCCATTAAGAACTCCACTGGCAGAGGCTTATGTCATTCTTAATGATTTCTATAAATACACATCAGCATTGCTGTACAGTCACATTATCAGTCACATGTTCCTCTTCACTGCAGCTTTTTGGGGTTTTAATTTTTTTTTTTTTTATTTCCAGACAAATCTGCTCTGTGCCTGAGACAATGACACCATCATTTCTACAACACTATGATTTAAACAGGACTGGATCTAGTTAGAGAATGATGTTCTAATGCTGAAACATGCAAGGCAATAAGCACTTTTTTGCTGGCGATCTGCAAATGTCATTCTGCAACCACAAAGCTATTAATATTATTTTTCAAATGCGACAAGTCAGAGAAGAGAAGAGAAGAGAAGAGAAGAGAAGAGAAGAGAAGAGAAGAGAAAGGAAAAGATAAGATATAGTACCAGAAGACTGAAATTATCTGTCTATATCCCAGACTTCAGTGGAATATAGAAATATCCAAGCTAATTTTACATGATCAGAAACAGTGATAAAAAAGAGGGTTTCATGTAGGTTAGCTTTTGCTTCCACTTCTGCAGGACTGTAGCAGACTCTCCATAGCAAGATATATTTTATCTAATGGTAGATATCTACAGATCAGCTTCTTCTGCAGGCTTTCTTAATAATCATTTAGACTATTAAGAATAATGAGAGTAGTAAGATCTATCTTAATGGAGTTGTCTAAAAGAAGTCCTTTTAGGTTACAATTTGTCTGACATATTTCTCTCCCCTACTCTAAACTGAACCTGGAAGGACAGGCTCAGGTGCAGAGTTCTAGACTGCAACCAAAATTCAATAACTTAAATTCCACCTCAACGGCCAATTACGTATGTGAGGTCTGAAGTCCAGCATAATCAATTAAAAGATTGCCATTGACATGGATTACCTTAGGTAGACAGTGTGGCATCGATGAGATGAAATTGCCTATAACCCAACACTCTAAACATTTAACTTTAACATAAAACCTATAAAATACATTTTAATATTTAACATTTACAATGTTCTTTTACTTTCTGATCTGAAAATTTGTCAGAAAGGCCTCACCAAGATGGCTCACCTAACTCCTTGTATCTAACTTGTTTCCTGTCTCTAGGCAGTTTCTCGCTCAGAACTACTTCTTTTTGGAGAACCTCAGAAATTTATTGTTCTTGCCAGTTCTTCATTCCAGGGGCAGGATTTTTATGGAATTCAAGCCTCTCAATATAGATCTCTAAAGCAATTTGTCTCTWTCAATCTGCGAACTCTCTCTCCTTTGAAGTTTAGGCTCACAGCAGGTTCAAAGCATTCTCAGAGTGTTAAGACAGGTTGTATAAGGCCATAGCTTCATGACATATTAAATATGGATCTGGAAAGGAGACAGAGAGGAGCAGAGGAGCTGGAAATGGACATGAGCTTCTTTTTCTAGCAGCAAAATTGTTAAATCATTTCATCTTTATTGTATCATTGTTCACTTTAGTCAAAGGGGAAATGGGACAGAAAAGGAAGGAGACGTAACAGCAGGTTAAATGTTTATATGAGCTAAGAAATGCTTCCTGTCTCACGTACTGGCAGTACCTCAGCAATTCCAGGAGACAAGTATCAGAGCCTCCATGTGGAGCCAGTAATTATCAACACATCTTATATACAGGTCTTGTTGGAACTAAGTTAGATGCAAGACAGATGAGCATGAAGACAGAAACACTGAATGAAAAGGTTTGCTTTAAAAGATAAGAAAAAAGTAGATACAGAATGGTCTTGGACATTTTATATAAAAGTATTCTTGATTTATATTACATGCAACTGTTAAACAAGAATGAGTTGCAGCAGCAGAAAACATCACTCCAAAACTCAGTATATGGTAGATCAGGTTTTCTTTTATGAAATTAAAACAAAAATCATTAGCAGTAATCAAAAGTAAGAAGGGTCTTGACTATTTAAGAACAAATTATAGCTGAATTTCTTGCACATCAAATAAATTGGTATTTGTGTCTAATCGTGTGGGGTGATGCTTTCATTTACAAGCCTTTATTATGGGTGGTGAAACACTGGAACAGGTTGCCCAGAGAGGTGGTAGATGCCCCATCCCTGGAAACATTCAAGGTCAGGTTGGACGGGGCTCTGAGCAACCTGATCTAGTTGAAGATTGTCCCTGCCCATGGCAGGGGGGTTGGACTAGATGACCTTTAAAGGTCCCTTCCAACCCAAACCATTCTATGATTCTATGATTCTATGATTATAATTATTTAAATTTAAAAAAAAAAAAAAAAAAAAAAAAAGAGCACTTGTATATGAGCAACACTGAATCATAGAAAATCACAAAAAATTTAGGCTGGAAGGGACCTCTGTCTGCCATCTAGTCCAGGCCCCTGCTCAGAGTAGGGCTAATTTCTGTGTTAGATCAGGTTGCTTGGGTAGAGTTTGATTTTTTAAGATCTCCAGGGATGGAGATTCCACAACTTCTCTGAGCAGCTTGTTTCCTTTCTTAGCTGGRTGTATAGTATATTGTTTATTCCCTATAACTAGTCAAGTCAGCATTCCTGTTTTTGCAACGTGTCACAGCTGTTTTTTGTCTTCTTGCTGTGCACCTCTGAGAAGATTTTGGTTTCTACTTCTCTATAAAAACCCTTTAGGCATGAAGACTGCAAATAGGTCTCCTGTTAGTTCTCAACCTCAGATTGAAAAAATCTCTCAACCTCTCACTATGTGGCAGTCCCCTAAACATCTTAGTGGCCTTCCACTGGACTCTTTCCAGCTTGTCAATCTTTTTCTTACTTGGTGACCCAAAACTGGGCACAATATTCCAGGTGAAACCTCATGAGTTCTGAGCGGAAAGGACTAGTATCTTCCTCTGGTTATGCTCATCCTGATGCACTCCAGCATGCAATTAGCCTTTATTGACACAAGGACACTGCTAATTTGTCATCCAAGAACCTACATCCTTTTCAGCAAAGCTGGTATATAGCCACTCAATTCATAGTCTCTACTGATCCATCCCAGATGCAGGACTTTGCATTTGTCTTTGCTGAAACTCATGAGGCTCCTTTTGACTCATTCCTCCAGCTCACTAAGGTCCCTCTGAGCAGCAGCTCTGCCTTTTAACATAATGAGGACTTCTGCAATTTGATGTCATCTGATGAGTGTGTTTTCCATCCCATCATCCGGAACATTGGTGAAGGTTTTAAACAGCATTGTCCTCAGTACTGACCCCTGAGAAAGGCCATCAGTTAGAAGCCAAACAATTGACCACCACTCTTTGAGCCCAGCAGTTCATCTAGTTTTCTGCACACCTTGTAGTCCACCCGTCCAGTCCATATCTCCTCAGTTTGGCTACAAGGATTCTGCAGGATATTATGCTGAAAGCCTTGTTAAAGTAACTGACACCCACTGCTTAGCAAGTCATTTCATCGTAAAAAGAAATCGTGATCAGGCACAATCACCAGGTAAAGCCCTGCTGGCCAAGTCAACTTCCTGTCCTGCAAGTGCCTGAAACTGGCCTTCATAAGGACTTGCACCACAATTTTCCCAGGGACTAGGTTGAGACTGAGCAGCCAATGGTTTCCTGGGCTCTTCTTCTTCCTGAACATGAGCATTACATTTTCTTTTTCTGTGACTGTGTCCTTTGAA
This sequence comes from Phoebastria nigripes, assembly GCA_035582835.1. Classification (NCBI taxonomy): domain Eukaryota; kingdom Metazoa; phylum Chordata; class Aves; order Procellariiformes; family Diomedeidae; genus Phoebastria; species Phoebastria nigripes. The sequence goes on along the minus strand of JAYKAV010002888.1, from coordinate 2,715,520 downwards.
AGCAAGTCACCTGCATCATCTGGCCATAAACCCACATGGTCTTCTCTTTGCAGCTGATGATAAGCYGTTATTTTGCCTTTAACACCCCTCACCAGTTCCAAATCAAGCCAAATCAAGGTTTGGTCTTCCTAATTCCATCCCTGTGTGCCTGTGTGATCCTGTGTGATCGTGGGGTGAGTGGTGGACGTTGTCTACCTGGATTTCTCCAAGGCTTTCAATACAGTTTCTCACAGCCTCCTCCTAGAGAAACTAATCTGTTACAGTCTAGACAAGTGGTCTGTGTGGTGGGTGGGGAACTGGCTGACAGGCCGCACCCAGAGGGTGGTGGTAAATAGCTCCTTTTCAAACTGGCAACCCATCACAAGTTGGGTCCCCCAGGGATTGATATTGGGCCCAATGCTGTTTAGTATCTTCATAAGTGATCTGGATGATGGGATCAAGTGTACCCTGATGAATTTTGCTGATGATACCAAACTGAGTGGGGAAGTGGACACGTTGGAAGGGAGACCCACCCTGCAGGAAGACCTGGATAGGCTGGAAGAGTGGGCTAACAAGAACCTTATGAAGTTCAACAAGGACAAGTGTAAGGTCTCGCACCTGGGAAAACATAATCCAGGAGGGCAGCACAGGCTGGGATCTACCTGGCTGGGGAGCAGCTCTGTGGAAAGGGACCTGGGGGTCCTGGTGGACAACAAACTCAATACGAGTGAACAGCATGCTGCTGCAGCAAAGAAAGCCAACAGGGTGCTGGGTTGCATCAACAAGGGCATCACCAGCAGAGATAAAGAAGTCATTATCCCACTCTACTCAGCACTTGTCAGGCCACACCTGGAATACTCTGTTCACTATGCAAAAAAGATATGGACAGGCTGGAGAGGGTCCAGAGAAGGGCCACAAAGATGATCAAAGGACTGGGAAGCCTGCCATATGAAGAAAGGTTGAGAACTGGGTTTGTTCAGCCTTGAGAAAAGAAGGCTTAGGGGAGACCTTATCACCATGTTCCAGTATTTAAAGGGTCTACAAAGGAGAAGGAGACTCCTTTTTTACAAGTAACCACATGGAAAAGATGAGGGGTAATGGGTACAAGTTACTTGTGGGGAGATTCAGATTGGACACAAAAGGAATTTTTTTCACAATGAGAACAATCAGTCATTGGAATAATCTCCCCAGGGAAGTGGTGGATTCCCCAACATTGGATGCTTTTAAGATTCAGCTGGACAGAGTGCTGGGCCACCTTGTCTAGACTGTGATTTTGCCAAGAAAGGTTGGACCAGATGATCCCTGAGGTCCCATCCAACCTCGTATTCTATGATTCTATGATTCTGTGATATGATTCTACATTCCTTCTGGGCAGACCCTCCCTGCTTCTGCCCTCTCTACATTTTCTTTTTGTATTTCCCCTGGGACTCCCCATTCAGCTAAGCTGGCATCCTGCTATTCTTCATAGAGAGTTTCTCATAAATAACAGTTTTACATTACGATAGACTCTTTTTCACAGCTTTCAGTCACAGGGGCAGATACTGATATCAGTTAATCTGCTTAACTCCACTGAGTTCAGTGAAGGTACTTCAGTTTGTGCCAGCTCTGAATCTGGGTCATTCATAGAGTTTTAATCAAATATGATTTACAGTGATGAAATGGTATTGTTCATGACACACTGCAAAATGTTTTTACAATGTCTTTTAGGCAGTAGTTTGGCATAAGAGTTGACACACTGAAGCACTGAAGAAAGAATATGTGATCCTATGAGGTACATGATTGCATTTTGCAATGTATTCCCTAGGTTGCATTTTTGTGTGTGTGTGTTAGAACATTATTGCATTGCTGTGGAATACAAGTAAAATTTTTAGAATACTTAATTCTATTTTAGTTTGAAATTTAATATTTAGTTTATTTCATATTCATGTTGTACCTTTAAAATCTGTCCTTAATATGTATACATGTGCTACCTCCTTCTCAGGCAACAACAGGGATCTACATATGTCTATAGGCACAGATATGAAATTATCTCCTCTGTATGCTCAGGAAATGGAAAATAAGATATAGTTACATATTCTGCACAATATTTTTTTTAGTCTACAGTATAATCTCTTATTACTGCAACTGTGGTTTTCACACACACAGTCCTTCATTTGAACAAAACAATAATGGTTTGCAGAATCTTGCAATTATAAATTTAAGTATCCAATGGCATATAATGCATCTTTATATGTGAGAAAAAAATTCAGTGGCTCTCCTTATTATGTTGCTCTCTCTATAGCTATAAATTTTGTTCTGTTCCTTATAAAAACATGGAAATGCAGAACTTGAAGAGATCATATTCATACTCACCAGGTCTAATTGCAATCTTACATCATACTAATTTTACTTCTGTAGTTTTAGTATTATTTTCCACCTATTAGTTGACATCAGAACATTGATTGTGATGACAGCAAAGGCAGCCTTGTGTCTGATGGGATCAGGTTTAATATCAATACTCAGATCTACCGCTCTAGCTGCAAGAGAATACCGAGATTCTGTTTCACTGTTCAGTGCAATTAAAATTTTTATGTACCTGGCAGAGTAAACAAGTGTATATTTTTTCTGAGCCATTATGGGGTAGGATAAAAAAAGGTCAAATTTAACTAACATTTAACATACCTTCAATGTGCAACTTTGAATAATCTTAGTTTCGCAGATTTTTAGACCATCATTTATTGTTATGTTAGATACACAATTGAAAGATTAAASAAAAAATTGAAAGATTAAAGAAAAAATTCAACTTTTTGTATTCGGTTCACCCTATCAAGTTAAGCTGTACAGTTTTTTAAGAATGGATGGAATCTGTATCTGGCTTTTCATAAAACGCAAGAGGGTTTCTTAAATTGCCTCCAGAAGTAGTGTACTTCAGCTTACTGAGGCTGGCCAGTCCTGATATCCAAATACGATTCTCCCAAATAGGGAGTCTGTGCAGCTATTGTCAAAAATATTAAACATGTTTGTGTAAGCACTGGTAGCCTGTTCATTAGCACAAAYCTCTTTCACAATAACTGTGGCAGTACCTGTGGAAAAGCAAGTCAATTTATGATTATCATCATGGTTATACATATTGGGAGACAGGACAATGCAAAACATTGAAGAAACCTAACAAAAATAGACAGATGGGTGAATAAATAAATAAATCAATAAGCCTTTGCAGCTTCTAAGCAGTCCTGAAAGGAGAACAGTTGTTTATCTCCTGCCTGTTTTGCTCCCAGGTGTACTTTTATGTATTTCTCTGGACACATCACGTCTCCTGCACCGACAGTGGTACATAGCACCTCCCCGCGCAGCACGAGCCTGTGGGTCTCCCTGGGGAGAGATTCTGCGTGACAGCTGTGGAGCCTGCTCAGCCTCAGACCAAGGCTGAACGCAGTGCTTTCTGTGACACACTATTCGAACGAGACTAATGTTGCCAGAGTTTTGGCAGCTTGACCTTAACACTGTAACCTCTCAGCCTGCACTCCTCATCAAAAAGGACCCCAAAGTGCCCTAAATTCTCCAACAATTGCACTGTGTCCAAATCCATTTAGCTAGTTTAAATCAAAGCAATCCCCACATAGAAATATGCTGCATTAAACTAATGAATGATTTGCTCTTAATTATATATACAAGTATATACCCAGCATTAATAATCTGGAAAAATATATCAGCAATTTACGTGTTCRCTAGCAGGCAATTAGAGTGGGGTATTGTAAAAATACATAAATAATTTTATTGATTCCTTATGTTTGGCTTTTATATTGCTATTTACAGTGCTTGCCTCAGTTGTCAAGAACTGTCTTTTACAGCTGGAGGGTGGGGAATAATCCCCTTATACCTAAGGTATTTTTGTGAACTAGGTGGGAGCATAGTGTATTATTCCTGGAAAAATGCCTTGGGAAGAGCCTAAAAGAAGATGAATTAATGACTTGACCCAAAGACTATTAGGTTAAAGAAGGTGATTACACAAATTTAATGTTCTTATAGATGGTATACAAGAATATTATGCTTAATTTGTGAGCTATCCTTTCATCTTACTTTCCTACCAACAAGCCTTTGGGGTTTCTGGAGCTTTAAGTCAACTATTGTCACTGCTTAATTTTACGTAAAGGCAAAATAAGTGAACCTGTGTCCACTAACATCATTGGAAGCACCCCACTTGGCTTCAACAGTGTTTGCAATTTCAGCCAAGATGCAAACTGAGTTTTCCTCTTTGAAGTAAGTGGAGTTAAAGGTATTTATACTAACTAAAAACCTTGTATTGCTATCAACAAGTACAGCTCATCTGTGAATAGATGGTACACAGAAATGTATCTATATAGGGGAAAATGAATTTTCTACTTTACTGACAGACTTTAAGAGAAAAGGACGTTTGGTCAAGTTAATCAAGAGGATCTGGTATGAAATATCAAAGATGGGGTTTTTTGGGGGGGTGGTGGGTCTTGTTGCTTTTTTTTCATACTAAGTGTTATTTTCCACAATAGGAAAACTTTGCACAACCTTTTTGACAAGCATTTTGAGCATATATATCTTTCAGCTGCAGGGTAGTACAATTTATATCCTCTAATTTTTCCAAGGTTTGCAAATGACCCCTTTGTTTGGGATAAGACCCTTCCATCAGATATATAGATCATCAGTGTGTGCTAAAACTGCGTCCTTGCAAAAGAGTCAGGATCACAGTTTAAATGTTTAGACTCAATTTTTGGTAATAATTTGATTATACTCATATTTTTTCAGGCATCTAGGGCTAGCACATTCTTTTGAATAGGATTTGTACTGGACTTCGAGGAGGTCTAAAAGTTATTATATATGTTGAAATACATTTCAGAGCACTCTCCTCCTTGCATCTAAGTTTTATCAGCCAGATCCTACATGAAAGATCATACTTCTTTTATTTGCACTTCTGTTCGATTAAACTGAAATGATTACACTGCTAATATGTACTGTAAGGTCCTTTCTTCTACAAAGACAGATATAGACATGCTTTATTGCACACGGCATAAATGTGTATCATTAGAATCAGCTGGACTATTTGCATGGCATAACATTAGATAAACATATAATTCTTTGCTGGGCTGAGGCTTAACCATATACACAAGTCCCTAATTCATCACAGCTTTATGAAGTTCCACTTACTTTAACTGAGTTACTTGTAACACTTAAATTATWAAAAAAGACAGAAAGCAACAGAAGAAAGGGAAAATCCTTCAGACTTAGGCAGATGCTTGGCAGGGACAAGTTTGCAACAAACTGTTGAAGTCTGGCAAAATTATAATAGGCTGACAAAAGGCCCCATACCTTCAAGCATTAGGCAATATTAAATGGATTTTGCTGCTGCCATAATGATAATTAGTATGTAGAACAGGTTATGCAAAAATCAGTAAGATTAATAATATATTATTCCCCCTCTTCCACGGTTACAGGAGTACATTTGGTATTAATGCTAATACATTTAATTTAATGGATTAATTTAGAGTCAGTGCAGAAGTTATGGACATTTAGGAAATCATCAGTTTGTAATTCCATATGTTTAATATTAAAATAAAGTGCCTCACACTGGTACTCTGGTAGATGTCGCTTCACAGTGAATTAAAATTGCTTCAGACCTCAAGAATCAAAGAAGAATTCAAAATTATTCCGCTATATAGTCACACTCACGGATATAATTAAAGGTCTGTCAGCACTTTCATTACATAAAGCCATTTTTAAGCAGTTTATAAGTTGGCCATGACATTTTGCTTAAAGCTGGAAATGGGCTGTGAGTTTCCTGCCTGGGAGTGAATTTTTGTTTCTTATGAATGTAATTAGAATCAGATTATTTTCCTGTGTTTCCCATCCGTAACAAAGGGGTTAAAGAACATTGTCTGGTTTTTATGTTCCTCCCACACCTACAGAATAGCTCTGTACTTCAATTTAGCACCTTGCAGATAATTAGGCTCCATTAGTACATAGGCAAATAAAACAGATCTAGGGCACAGGCTAGATCACTGGCCCACAGACATGTACTGTTTAATACACAACCCTGGTATGGTTTTTGCCCACCCCAGCTAGAGCTTTCCCAATGTTTGGGGGCACTTTGGGGAATACCACAAGCTAAGGGCAATTTGGATGTAGCTGTGCACTTTTGGAGGTTTGGGGGAAAGAGTTTAGTCATTACTCAGATGTAAACTATGACAAGACATTTGGCCTTAGGGCCAGAGAAGAATCTCATTTAATTTGCCTTTTTTTTTTTTTTTTTTTTTTTTTTTTTTTTTTTTGTAATAGATGGCAAGCAGATGAGCCTGTTTTATTTGCCAGTATAGACCTACTCTTAGTATACTTTTTAGACACAGACTGGTCAAAGTTGTTTCCAATTTGGCACGTGCTCACCATGTTAGCTGATACATAGTGGTCTAGGACCATTTTAAGATACCAGTTTGGTTTGAGCTGAATTCTAGATAAAAAGAAATTAATTTCCACAGGAGGTTCAAAACACAGAATAAAATTGCTCAGCTATYAATGCCAGTATTTATCCAAAACGCATTATTAGTTAGGCAGAGCTTCAAGAAAATCAAAGGGTAAGATTATGACAGAATTATTTAAAGAAGGACAGTTCACAGATACGCTGCTTAATTGACTGTTGTGGGCTTTGGAGGACAGAGGCAAGATGAATGTATGCACAGTCTCTGCCAAGGAATCATTTGAAAGGAAAGTGCTTGCTCATTCCCAAGAGAAATCATGAGATTGCTGAAGAGGTTAAAGGAGCTCAGCATGCCCATCCTCCATTCAGACAAACCTTTTCCAGTATATGGAGTATTTCCAGCACTTCTCTCATCACCTTGAACGGCATCTCAAGTGGACTCACAAGTTGTTCTCACGACTGAAAGATAAGCAATACAGACTTTATTTATTTATGAGCAAGTGTCATCATAAATCAGGAAATATGACTGAAACACTTTAATTTCATTAGTACTCAGAGTAATTTTTTAACCATAAAACTCACAAAGAATTAAAACCTTGGTTAGAAGATTACTGTAGCCTGTTCCACCTCTACCCCTCCATAAGAAGGTAACTATGAGTTCTCTGAGAGGAACTGTTTTGGGAACATAAACACTATATGCTTAAAAATGACATTCAGAAAGCTGTCAACAGCAGGAGATGGTCTGTCTTATAAACATACCAGTAGCATGGTAATACCATTTTTGACAAGCTCTCTACCTTGAAAATAATAATTAAAACTAATATAGTGTCACCAGTTCATGTAAGATAGATGGAAATGATCTGCCTGCACTCAGAATGAATATCTGTAAATAAATTCAGTGACTGAAGAAAGGAGAACCCCAATCACAGAAGTATCATTGTTGTTATCAGAAAAAATAAGGAAAAAGAATAGACCATGCTCCTTCAGCAAAAAGCAAGGATAGGCACTTGCTTATAAAATTGGGAGCAACATAACAAAAAAACCCACAAACAAACAAACAAACAAAAAACACAAGCAAAGAAAGAGCAAAACACATGACCAAGGATCACTTGAAATGTAGCCCTTTCCACAGATGCTTTACACCCAAGGCACATCACAGGTATGAGGACTGAGGAGAAGGATTCAGTAAGAACCAGATGGATAACGAGGTATGTTTTCCCTTCAGAAAGACCATGGCAAGCTGGATCTACCCTTACTGAGTAGTGACTATGACCTGGATAAACAAACAGCAGGGTTCAGAAGGGAAATTCTCGATTGTAGATTGCTTTGCTAGTGAAGCTAACTAAACAATCAAAGAAATACGAGGATTTGGCTTGAGACTGTCACTCCAAGTTAATGGAAACCCCAGACCTAGTGAATTATGGACTCTGTCTGCTGTGATTGACTCTCAGTGAGTTGGAAGTAAATATAGTCTCTGTGTCTTACGCAGATAAGCCACGTGTTTTTCTTGCTATTTTTCCAATTTTCACAAGAATACTTAATGCAAAATGCAACGTTGATGTTTGCCTGACTTTCCAACTGATCGTGGGGTGACACAACATAGGAAATTTCTGAAAAGAAAGAGGAAGATTATCATATACATCCTTTGAAATAACAGGTACTTTTGCAGTAGTAAAATACGTTCTGTTGCTGTCACTGCCTCAGACTTCTGAAGTCCTCTGGTGAGGAGTGGCAAGGTCTTCACAGTTCAAGGACACTGTAATCTAATGGTACCTAAATGAAAGATATTATGAATAACTAAACAAATAAGTAGATAAACCAGATGTACAGGTATTAAAAGTTGTTTTGAGGTACCCTGTACAGAGCCAAAAAGAAAGCAGAACATAAGACTCAAGCAACCGTTGAAATGGGAAAAGGCCTGTTTTGATTATTTGAACAGTGACTGTAGCATCGCATGCCAGTTCATGTAAGGAAAAGCATATTTAACGTACACGAACTGCTAAATACTGTTTCAGATCTTGGCAATACTTATTTACTCCTTCCCCTGTTTAAGAGAGTGAAATTTAGCAGTAAGTACATAAGTTTTTCCAAGTTAATAAAGAAGGTGATTTTTTCTGTTTAATAACTCTCAAAGAGCCTCTTGTGATCTATGCAATCATTAAACAGTCCAGCAAAATCTTTTACAATTGCAAGATCATTTTTTTTACCCTGGTCTAAAATCTGCACAGGTTTTGTTTTACAGTACACTACCTAGATACAAGCTAAAGCATGGAAACAGGGATATTTCTTTACCATGTAGCTTGTGTGTGTGAACGGGTCTGGAAATATAATTCAAAACATGAATCAGGTGGCTTTATCTGCAATTACTCACTATACTTTTCATATTTTGTTATTATCCAAACTAATCTAAAAACTAACTGAAAGGAATGTGGCCTCCATTGTTTACTGTGCTATTTGAATGCCCATTTCATTCATGCCCTGGGTTTTAATTTAGAACTTATTCGAAAGGGCTTTTTGTTCTTAAAATGTGTGTTTGCCACTACTGAACTCCTCAACTTGCATATCCAGAATGAGAAAAAAAAATCACCAAGTACATCTGAGATCTGGTCCTGGGACTAATTAGGAACGCAAAGGATCCATGCAAACCGGCCTTCAGACTTTGGAAGAAAGTTGACGTCAGAGGAAGATTAAGCATAGCATGGCTTCACCCTCCCATGGCCCAACACTTCCAGAAACCTTCCCATCTGATAGTAGTGACAAAGTGGAGAACAAGGATATGGCTGATGCTGATGGAAACAATTTCATTTCTTCATTTACACTAACAAGGAGTTAGTGAAGGGCTGTTCTGCACATGGGCAGCTATTTTAAGCTCACATCATTGTGCTCATTGAGGACTAGAGGAGAACAGAGAACATGAAGAAAAAAGTGCATGAAAAGCATCATAATCTTCACTGAATTTTTAATAATTCAATCTTTTTGTCTAAGTTGATATATTTTAAATATTAAAGATAAAAGACAAACATTACTGACTCCAGGAATTGCTTTTAGTTATTTGGACTCCAGTCTTTGGAAGTTAAAAGTGGTGGGGGCTGTAGGACAGAGTCTCAGCATATATTAAAGTCAATACAGTGACGCTTACTGACTAAGCAATCATCTACTTCTCCATTAAGTTTATTACGAGTCTACCAGTTTCATGAATTTATGATGGGCTTTTAGGCACCATCCAAGGTAACTTAGGGTGTCATATGTGCACTGCCACTGTACCGTGAAAGCAGTAGATACTTTAAAATGTGCAGATTTTGATTCTGAAACAAGTTGTTCTGAATCCCACCTTTGGCAATACATTTTTTTATTAYTTCACCAGTTCTAGTATTCTAAGAATGTTAAACAGTACTTCAATAATTAATTTTATAATGCAGTTTATAGATAATAAATTTTCAGGCTCTTGGAAATATGTATCATATGAAACAGCTCAGTAAAATGAAAAAGCATGTTTTGACTCTGTCACAACCCCCATGTGACACAGAGATTGGACAGTGTTTTCCTTTTAAGTCTATATAACATTATCTTAAGCATGGTAATATGAATACTACTATCTTAAATAAAATGAAACTTCAGCTTAAGCTTCATGATGGTGTATTCCAAAATAAATTAGCTGTATTGCATATTCTTTCTTAAAATAAAGTAGGTCAAGCTATTATAAAAGTAATACCCCTTTATTACTCTTAATAATCAATGATTGTCTTCTCCAGTCCTTAGCCAGTTTAATGCTATTTTCTTATTTTCAGGCCAACAGGCTGATTGGCAAGCAAACCACACAGCTGCAAGGCCTGCTAACTTCAGCTTAAACTCTGAGTGTTCAACTCTTCCGAAAATCAGGTCAGACGGCTGAGGTCAGAGTCTGGACTGCTATCAGTTCCCTACCTTCCTAGTTTGGACTGTGTTAAAGAAAAAACTCAGACCAGCTGACTGAAGAAGGCTTCTCTGGCTTTAAAGCTTGTAGAGTTATTGTTAACTTTTTTTTTTTTTTTCCCCCCTTCCCAAAACACAAGGACTCAATTGACTTTCCTCAAGGTGGAAGCAAGTGTAAATAAAAACAATATTTGGCCTTAATAGGCTGATTTACATTCTCTGGGTTCATGTAAATTATATGGATGCAAGAGGTCATACTGAGGTCACTATTATTGAGTACAGCTAGTCGGAATTGTTTTGCCAAAACACTTTTGAGTGAAAGAAGATTGTTCTGTTTGTACTGAAAAATTTTCATTTTCCTAAAAGTTTCTGTGAAAAAAATATTTCTGAAATTAAGTGATTTCACTTGGAAAATGGGAAATTTGCATTTTTTTTCATTTCTTGTATTATTTCATTTGACTAGTCAGACACAAGTACAGGGAAAATAATTTTAAAAGTATAAACATGAGAAATTTCTCACAGTCTGTAAATACATCCAAAAGCAAAAAGCTGGGATTCTTTACTGAACAAACCATGAAGACTTTTCAGTCAGGAAACCTAATCTTTTTCAGGAAATGTAAATTTTTGCAGAGTAGAAAATATGAATTCCAACTGTTCTACTCAAGGTTCAAAACTCTTCTCAGCTTATGAACTAAATATTTCACTCAGTAACCATCCAGTCCTCTGCCCCTCTAGTTCTGATTTCTAGATTCTAGTAACCCCTACTTTCATTTAAAATGCAGCATTACTGTGCAGATGCACAGCAATATGGGACACACCTTGCTGTGGTTTAGATCTTCGAAGACTATTAAGAGGGTGGATTTATATTAGGAAAGGTCTTTATAATTTCTTTTTTACAACAGTCTGGGTACTTCTTGTTGTTTATCTAAGCTATACAGGAAGTCACTATAAGTTAGAAAATTTACTCAAGAACTTGAATAAATAATAGGCTGGTTAACTCCAACCAAGTTTGGAGCTATTGCATTTAACTTGAAGAAATATAAGAAATAAGGACTTCAAAATGAGCTACCTTCCAAGAAAAGCTATAGTAATTGTGATTAGTGTATTGTAGGTCACATCCCATGCTCAGTTTTGGATTTGCCATGAACGTGTTCATTTTCATAGTCCGAGATTTCCATATCCTAAAAACAAAGTAGTATAGGTATAGCATAATGTAGTACAGATCCATTATTCTGTTTGTGTGTTATAATAGACAGTAGTTACCAAAATGTAACAGAATATATTAGTCCTGATTAGATAATTCACTTTTACTTCCTAAGTTACTCTCCATGTTTAATGTATACACATGCATTTCTTTACCACATTTTCATAAAACAATTTTTGGGTGGGATTTTTTTCTGTGTCACATAAGTGAAACTTCAGATTTACGTCTGCATCTGCATGTCTGCTCACTAAGTTAACCAAAAGAGAAAATCAAATAATTGCAGTATTTTATTAGTCTTAACAGTTTGAAAAGCACCCCTTTAAAACCAGATAACATCTTACATCATGAAACAAAAGAGATGCTTGTTGAAGACAAAATAATATGTTGAGTGGTTTTTGAAGTAATCATTGAAAATAACACTGAGATTATGTTTCATTCATCTATTAGGAAGAACTCCTCAGGCACTAAGAAAACCAGACTTTCTCATTTTATTTTCACTCTTAAACTTCAGAAGCATGATCGGTATCTAAAATGTCACCTTTAATATTCTTTTACTTTGGTATTAGTGTTTAATTGTAAATAACTCTTCATATTTTTAAATATTCCTGGCCTAAGAAGAAGTGATAGATTGAACTTGATCGAGCTGTTTCGTATTGATTCGGTCTTGTTGCCTGTCCCACTCCTGACCATCTGACCTGCTTTTGTTACTCCAGAGGTTAGCCTTATTATTATGGTGTGCAGCAGTGCTATGCATATCACTGGCCAGCACATTTGAATTAATTATATTTTCCTGAAGAAGAAATGGGACAAGAAACTAGGCCAATTATTCACTGTTAACCCACAGAAACACATTCACACTAGTGGTCCCAAATGTTCCCTGGGCCTCTGTTTAAAATTAATCCATCAGAAAATCACATGGAGGATGCTCAAGACCCCCCTCCAATTATTTAAAATCATGTCATTAAATCAGACAAATGTTGGCACTGCAACTCAGCAGGCACTAATTTAACCCATATGCTTTGGGACTGTTCCTACATCCTTTTGTCCTAGCCAGAATTTATGCAAGAATTATTTTTTTTCCTATAAAATAAAATTGTATTACAAGATAACCATACAATTTTAAGCCCAATGGGTTCTAAATGGAAGCTGGATAAATATGAAAAAAAACTTTAGCTCAGCAAAACATATAATGACTTCTTGGACACTGATATTATAGAAAGGAAGATCCAAAAAGTGCCAAAAATCTGAAGACTGGAGCACAAGCATGGAAGTCCAGACACCATGGAATTATGTTCCATAACAAAAATAATCAAGATAAATTCCTACAGATACATGACATTATTCTGGAAATACCTTACTAAAAATATTAAATGTGTGCCTCCATCTCAGCCTCATAGTCACCTTTTTTGTCTTTCTACACTTCTCTCTTCCATTTCTTCTTACTGTTTCTTCAGTTTCCTGCTTTGTCACTTTTCTAATATCTTCCCATATTTCTCCTCTGTTTTATCCTCTCAGATTATTTCCCATTCTTTCCCATGTTTAGTATACCTTCCTTTGAAATCTGTGTGTAAAAGAAAGGTACAAAACAAGTTAAGGCTTAACATCATCTGGATTTTTCTGAAATGATGTTGTCATTATGCACAATGCAGAGTGTAAATAATCTATACATCAGCTTTTCATATTGTGACTCATTCCAAAAGGAAAATTGATTAAATTATTATGTTGATTTGTATATAACTTAGTAATAAACTGTGTGATTTTTAGTATTTGGAAAAATAATAATAATAATAATAAAACACTAAAGTTTTTGGGTTTATTGGAATACTAATGAAGAGAAAAAGAAAAACAAAGTTTTCAAGTGTAGTCATGGCTAATGACATTACTCCATTGGCCATTTACTATGTGGCTAAACATGTTTCAGTGCAGTAATCCCAAAAGGATGATGCAGGAAGTACTTACCTACACAAAAAAAAAAATGGATCTTCATTGTTTATAGTTTTGATTTGTGTTGTGATTGTGCCAGTGCATGATTTAGGAGGTTTATATGTTGGTTTTTTTTTTTTTTTTGTTATTGTTTTTGTCTCTGTAACAGCAACTTACCATCTGGAAATGCTAAAAGTGCATAAAAGAAATAGGATTTATATGCAGAAACAATAACCCCCTTCTTCAAACTTCCTTCAGTCTGGGCTATGCTTTTGCATGCAAGTTGCTCTTCTCAACTGTCATTTGTTTTTTGTTTTTGTAATTGGTCATCACCATGAGACTCAAGTATATAATCCTGTGAATGCTTCTGTGTATTAATGAGTGCTTCAGCTGATTAAAGAATAGGCCTCTTTACAGGAAATTCAAGGGATGTGTGCAGTTCAGACTGAGATACTTTTCTTCATTTTTGCAAGCAAATTGGGAATTCTAAAGAACTTTTATTTAAGAAAAATCAAAATACAGTATTACCAAAGCAAGCTCATGCCTTGGACTATGCAACTTTTCTATACATTTGTCTTTCTTGTTGATGTCGTACAGCTGAGAACAACAGTGAACTTGATAAAAGCTTGGTTACAARATGTGATTCATGAGTCCAGAATCTTGCTGCCTCAAGGGAGAAGTTCCCCCAGCCACAGACTTTGGGATCTCATCCCAGGATAACCAGTCCTTCCTTTGCCGATTTCTAAGCTCTTGCAGCCTGCTTGTCAGTAAAGTTCTTGAAGCCCTAACTGGCAAAGGCTTTCCCTGCTGCCTTTACAAAGCATTGGGTGACCATTAGTCTCCTCTCTCCATGACTGGTTATGCCCTTCCTGGTTGACATGCAGGTACAAAAGGCAATGACAGAGGAGACAGAAACTAGAATTAAAGAAAGTAATTGATACATATTTATAGTCATTTCCATAGGAAGTTCCCAAAGGTGGACTGGCTGAACCAACAGTATGGAAAGCTGAGGGGTGGAGACTTTACAGAAGAACAGGGGGAGCAGAGGCAACAGTTCATACTAGTGGAAGATTGGAAGACTAGCTAAAAGGGCACAGGCTGTGTAAGTGACACACTGCTGATGGACGGATGCATTTGCAGAGATCCCAGAAAACATCAGACAGAACAGATAACACCTTTAACTGGAGATCTGAAGGAATTTTTTTTAATGTGTTTTTTTTTTTTCCCCAACTATGACTTACAGCTGGGAGGAGAGGTTGGGTGTGATCTTTGCAGGGTATTGGCTCTACAAGAAGTGTTCCTGCTCAGTTTTACTGCTCGGTTATCAAAGTGCAGTATGACTGAGAAAGCTGTGCGGTCAGGAGTCCGTGCACACAGACCAGCACCAAAATTGCCCATAACCTGGACCTGCTATGACAACTTGAAAGTTAGTTACCAATTGCTTTAAAAAGGGGAATACGCTGAAAAAGCAAATACTTCAGGTCTCAGTCGGGACAAACTTGAAACCCCTATCAGTTGCCCATCCCCCTTCACATAGTCTCAGGGGAGGCGTTCGTTACTAACAGTCTAAAAAATTCCCCTGTATAGCTGCTTTCCCCAGGTAGATCGTTAGAGGAAAAAACAGATCTGAACATCTTAGTTGTGTTAGTTAAAACATGACTGAAACATGTACAGTTACCAGAGCAATTAATGTGGTATAAGAAGCCATACAAACTAGAACAGCAAAGCCATATGATAATTTATACAGCTTTTCTGAAAATATTTACAATTTTCCCCTCTCCCCTGAGCAGCTGTAAAGCATTCTTTCATTCCCTTCTTGTGCCTACTGAGATCCAGGAGGGAAAGCATCCTCAGCTTTGCCTCAGGGGACACAGGGCAAGACACACTTGTGTGATACTCATACCTCCTTGAGGATGAATATACATCACGTAGTCAACAAAAGCTCCCTTTACGGTTAATGAAAAGAATTAGGTACCCCAAGTATGGGATTCATGAAATAAATAGGTTATACACCTCACAATTGCCTATTTTACTCCATTGAATATAAATATCTAAAATTCAATTAAATGTTTCCCTGCATGTGTTTTTTTCTCCATGTCTGTCTTTTTGCAGGCTCTAACAGTGTTGCATTCCACATGCTACTTTGGGTTATTTTGTATTTGCCACAGTGAGGAGCTTCTGATATAAATAATCATTCTGTGGTACTTCAGGTTTTTGACAGAATCCACTTAGAGGTAGCATTAAATGTCTTATGACTCAGTTTGAACCCCAACAAAATCAACTGAAAGTCTCCCAAGTTTGTGCACTGGAATTGTATTTAAAATTTTTCTAGGCTGTGATTTTCCAAAGAATTTCTCCTCAATTTCAATTTTAAGGAGTTTGTAGTGAAAATGCATGTTAGTATATAGTTTTGGACTGAGAACATGCTTTTATAAATATCAGTTACATGTTAACAGCTTAGCTACAAGGTAAATTTCATATATGAAAAGGGGCTGTGGAAATTGTCAAAGTAAATTCTTTCTGAAGACTTGCCACTCCTATTGTCTAATCCTCTTCGCCTCTCCAGAGGACTTTTATTGMACAATATATCTTAAAGCAAAATTCTTCTTTAAAATCAATAGAAAGAAATAGGAAGAGTTTAACAAAGAAACCATCTTTTTGGAATAAACATTGTTTACAGATCATTTGTAGTCTTACTTTAGGGTCGGTTTCATAATCCAGAGCTGGTTCAGAGGTTTTATAAATCATTCACTATCTGGATCCACTAAAAAGAATGTAGTTGTTTTAGCTAAAGAATGCAGCAGAGAAAAATGAAAAACAAAATAGTTAAATGAGCAACATGATTTTTTTCCTTATGCCTTTTTAAAAAGTACTCTTGAAAATAACATACTGTGAGCTAATATTAATCATATGAGGACAGATCACGTAAACAAAGCCTATCTAGTGATCTAGTTCCAAACTTCAGAAGGACTGTGAATCCTGTTAAATTTTCATTTTTATGTTTCCAAACCATTTTTATAATGTAACATTTATTTTTGATAATGCTCAGAACTATAAATCATTTTACTTTACAACCCTTGAGTCTTAGGATTTATGAATACAGAAGAAAATCTGTTTCTTATTTGTATGCTCTACTGTTTGGAATTACATGCTAGTAGAAGAAAATCTGTCCTTATACAAATGTGATAACACAAAAATATATGAAGGTGCCCTTGCTTAGGTATGACTAGTCAGCCTTAATTGGGCAGATCTGGTGTGTTATTTTACTTGAACTATATAATGATAAATAAAGTCCTTGGCTCACAAGAAGAGGAATGCTATTCCAATATATATGGGCCATATACTTCATTCTGTTTCTGTTTTGTGACTGTAATTCACTGTAAGACCTAAAGGTTAAGAATCAAGTGTTCCCAGTTTAACATAAATTTATATCACCTTTATTCTCAGTGAGTTCCCAGTCTGGGCACTATTTGTCTTAGGGTGTATGTTCCTTTCTTTGGTTCAGACCAGAATTCTATTGTGCACCTAAGTTACTGTTTTCCAATGCAAACTACTATGCATTTGTCAAGGACTTCTCATCTTAAAAAATAAGAACATTAATCAAAAAATTCTCAACCTCCTATAGTTGAAGGCAAAGGAGTTTGCTGCTTTTTAAATACATCACAGAAACACATAGTAAATGTACTTGCTTTTTCTGCATTAGTACAAAAAAAGCCTCCATATAGCAATTGGCCTAAATTATTAAAAATGTTTCTTTTGTTCCTAATACACTTAAAAAATTAAATAATTTGGAAGAAAATGTGTGTGATTTATACAGACTTCATTGACAGAACTAGAATTCTATAGCGTTATAGACAATCATGATGCTTCTGCAATCACTGAATTCTTTTATAAAGATACGTAATCTTTTACATGCTGAAAATTTAGATCTGTGAGCAAGGAGGATGACAACATCAAAAGTCTATTAGGTATCTGTTCAAGCTAGTATAGTGAAGACAAATTAGTCTCTGAAGGCAGTGACACATACAAGAAAATGTAATCATCTTCATTTTATGGTCTCTTTTCCTATGGGATTTCATAGAAAAAATTCAAATGTGGTTACTTGAGATTGCTTTCAATAACATTTCAACAGCATATCTTTAGACTTACTTAGACATATCAACCATCCTCCTGCTGTGAGCCAAAGCAATTTCACAAGAGCACTGTGAGCTTCACAACTCAGCCCTGGATTGACTAGGTCAAGAGAAGAAAGATTAGGAACATATGACACCAAAAAAGAAAAATCTCCTGGGTCAGTGGCATTTTCCTTTCTTTAAGGTTATGAGAAGACTAATACCAGCTAGGAATGTTAGCAGGATTTCTGAGGTCTTGATCATACAATGTCTTCTGTAGCACAGTCTCRCATACCTACAGAAGTCCAATGGAAATCATAGAGTTGCATTCAGACACAGAGGTCTGCCCATTTGTCACTACATTGCAATTGCAGTATCTTAACAGAAAAGAAAAAGTAAATGAAAAATACTTATTTTACAAAAGAGTAATTAAAATAATTGACATTTTCAGTCATCCACATATATAATTAGCCAAAAATCCGTTCTCAAAGCACACTTTATCTCTTGCAACATATGTGCGTTATTGTGTTCCATGCTGAGTGAATGCCCTAATACTTACATTTAAATGGCATTCCTACTCAATAAGCCATCTGCTCAAATGATGTTTCAACCAATGGCACTCAAATTCAGTTTGACAGACCTAACAGGCTACATCTTCTTTCCAGGGATACCTCCCTCACTGTTTTCCACAAGGATTTAGATGGACTTCTGTTTATCTCTGGCTTTTCTCAGGAAAAATGGTGGAAAAAAGGGCATGCCTAGGCTGCATAATGTGCACTGCATAGAAGTCGTGAAGTCCAGAAGCCTTTTCTGGAGAAGGCTGACATCACATCAGTTTAGCGATTTTCCCATAGAGGTCTCCATCCAGGCATTCTCAATGAGAAATCAGGACAAAATGTGCAGCTGTGTTGATTACATAGGAYACTTTTTTCAGCATGTTTTATAATCTGTTTCAAGAGTTTCTTCAGGATATGGATCTCTTGCAAGAACTGTATAGACAGCTACTGAAGTGGTATACATTTCAGGAATCAATACTGACATGCCTAGGCCATAAGATGAAAATAGGACAAATTACTTTGAATCAAGTTTGTCTAATTTTTTGAAAGGTCTGATTTTATTTACATATAAATATGCATTGCATTAAAGCTGTCAGCACTAATTATCTATAGTTCTTAGGCAAAAACTAATAAAACATTAATTGATTACAATGAAATTAATAATAATAAAAAAAAGACATTGAATTTAATTAACTCCGAGAGGAAAAATGAATAAAGTTAAACACCCAAGCATAGTTAAATATCGTTGTCTAACAAAGGCCATATGTGATTTAAAGGTGTCAGTGTTTCAAGTAAGAATCAGTTAAGAGACTGATGGCAAAAGTTGGTGTTGTACTGATTTGTACTCATTCTTGAAATGCAGCCTTTCACTGGAATTATTTTACCTTAACACCTCTCAGAATAYAAAGTCAAGAACAAAACAAGAATGAGGAGCTAGTATGGACCTTCCATATGCCTATTGCAAATTAAGAAACRGTTCTTTGCTTACCTTCTTCAGGGTTGATGAAAGGGTATTCACTCTGAACAGTTATACAAGGCTCATCCCATTCCTATTATTTATCATCCTTCTCCTTTAGCTAAAAATTGCTATAGAAAATTTGCCTGCTGACTGCCATGTTGAACAACCTTGATATAGTGTGTCCCTGTGATTTACCATGTGTCAGTAGCCTTTTTTCTTATCCCAGGCTGTATTCCATAGCTCAGAGACGATTTTGTACCCTTGGACCCCTGGCACACTATGGTTCTGGTCCACTGGATCAGGTGCTACTTAATGTAAGGCATTCATTCATTTAGTGTTACTATATAAACACTCTGGCTGCCTAGATAAATATTCTGCATTCATGGCAGTGGAAGAGTTAGCTGAAGGTGTGCATAAAATATTTAATTTACCAAATCGCAAAGACCATTTGTATTGTGCAAATAAAACAGAAAGAACCTATAAGAAGGGTTTGCATAGCATACTTTTTTTTGCACCCTAGAAAAATTCTCCAAGCCAAATCTACATTGGCTGACTACAGAAGGTTGGCTTAATACCTGAAAAGAGAGGCCAGGGCACTTGTTCAAACAGATCCAGTACCCCTGGCTCTTAGCGCAGCTAGCACAGAGATATAACCAGGCCATGTTTTGAAAAGCAGCTGTGAAGAGAGGGGTTATGCAAAAGGCATGTCTTCTGACTCTCATCTTGGCAGGGGTGATTTCCAGATCCTCAGTTCCATTGCACTCCACCTAAATAGATTCAAGCTACTTGAAATTTATGTGACTAGACCTAATTTTTCTCAAGAAGCTAGCTGAACAGGCATGATGAAACACAAGAGTAGGCACAGAAATATTAGCTTGCATTGTTTGTTTGTCTTTAGCTGTCATGTAGCATGCTATAGGATCTGCTTTTTGCTTGTCATACTAACACACAGTCTTCTATTGGTTGTGTCATTTCAGCTTTACCGTCTACAACATAGGCGACACAAGATTTATGAAAGGTCGTATTTTATGAATTTTATCTTCCTTGTACACACACTTGTAGTTGTATCACACTGTTGTTCTACTGAATAAAATTTGAAGTTCAATGTTAACTTGCCTGCTTGCATAGAAAAACCTGGTTTACATTCACGTTATTCAGAAATATCACTAGTGTGTAGAAGGCAAGACAAATTTCCAGTGTCTCTCAATTCTAGAGGCGTGGGATAGACTTTGCGCTTCTCAAGACTGTCAAACAGGCTGAAAAAGCATGATCCTACTTGTCTGGGTATTTTGGGGTGTGGTTTTGTTTGTCTGTTTGTTTGTTTTGTGTTTTGCTCATTTTTTAAGAAAGGAAAATGAGCAAGATCTCATTGAAATACACCGTTGATTGCTACTATGATGGTAGCAACTTTGACTTCCCCAGATATCTGAGAATGACAACTTATGATTTCTTTTTATTTATTCATTTTAAAATAAAATAATAATATTGGCTTAGTATGCCTTATGGAAAAATCAATTTCAGAATGTGGCTTGTAAAGAGAACATGTTAAATGCAGAAATCAAAGAACTTTTTTTAACAGTAGTCTAGTTAAAATCCACCAGAACTGCTGAGCTGAAAATAAAATTTATTAGTAATGTTTATATGGAAAGAGACATTTCAAGCACTGATAATGAATATAGCAGGTTCTTGTGTTGCACAACCCGGCATGACAACTAAGGTTCTTTCACAGTAGAGAAATTTCCAGGTAGTCTAGAGTCAGTATAGCTGTTTTATATAATTTCCAGGCTCAAAGCTGAATATTCATCAAAGGTTTTAGTTAGGGAATGTTTTGTGGTGGGAATAGCCAAAGGCTATCTTCCATTAATGTATTTTTTAAAATATTTGTGAGCATAAAAAACCTAAACATGTTCACGTTATTATTGCCAGTGTTCTTTTTGGTGAAATCTGTATTARCCTCAGTAACAGTAAAGTACAAAAACAAGTGAGCAGATGAAAACAGTAGTATTAATTCTTGCTTCGGTACCAAAATTATTTTGGTACTGAAGTCCTTAGCTGAAATTTATTTTATCAAAGCAACAAAGAATCCTCGGAACTGAAGAAATCCCACATTTAAAGTTAAGAATGTGCTGAAAAAATAATAATTTTATCCTTGAACCAAAATCAAGAAAATATTGAATCAAGGCTTAAATGCTGTAGATCTAAAAACTGAAATACCACAGAAGCTGGAAAAAAAATCTCATTTATTTTGAAGATAGAAATACACTGAAGTAAAATAAGATCTTAGCTGGCAGAAGTTTTGCAGAATAAAATGAAAATGTGAGAGATGACATAAGAAGCGTGAGTAGCTGGATTGAAAACATATAGGGTAAACAGCAGCTTATAGCACTGTTTTAGAAACAGGAAAAGACATCTGGGCTTCAAAGAATCATGCTGAAGAAAGGAGATAAATTTCAAATCTGTTCAAAAGGGATGACATTTCAGCAACTTTCTAGGGTGGTTCCTCAGCCTCAGCTCCTCCTGTTATTGTCCTAGTTCTGCTGATTTTCAACATCAATAAACACCTGCCAAAATCAACCTGAAATCTATTTTGGACACAAAATATAAGATTACCAACTGAGTTAGAAGAACAAACCCAACAAAATGGGTTTAAAATTTCAAGAACCATGGTATTTTGGATTCTATCCATATGAAATACTGCTCTTTTTCAAATACGTGAGAGCATTTACTGGTATTAAACAGCTCTGGGAATTGTCACTGTCACGAAGGAGATTAGTGTCTTGTGCTCTTCTTATGGTATTTTCAACTTCTGAACCAGCCTGTGACTAAATTTTTATAATGAAAAACGTTTGCAGTACTAATGCTGACCTCATTTGTCTCTTAAATGCTAAATGAACTTTAACCTTTTGAATCTAAAAATTCTTCTGTAGAAACAAAAATCTGATCATTTATACATAGAAATAGAAAATATTGGACTTACTAGTATCCAAGTAAAACACTGTCTGTGGAACAGAAAATTAACAGGTGATAACACTATTTGCATCTCTCTCTTTTGCTTTTGATATTGTTAGATTCGTTCCAGCAGGTTTATTTTCAGTCACATTAATAGAATCCAAAGGAATAGTCTCTCCCAAAGTTTTATTTACTCTAGAGAAACCACTACTGTCTGTTACTCCAAAACTGGAGTTTTGTAACTCGATYCATGTGAACATCTGTTTTACCAGGTAAAATGAGGTGGTTTTGAATATTAAATAATACCCTATTCTGCATGCTTTGCATGTCTTAGTCATCATTATAAACAACTGCATTTTGGAATTCAGGACATTGAGGAAGGAAGAATTAGTTCCCTGAAAGAATAACTTTATTCTAAGTATTAAAGCTCTAGTCATTCTGTTGACTGTTAATGAACATGTCTGTGTGTGCATGCTTTTTTGAGTAATRTGAGTGGGCACAATGGGCACAAACTGAAACACAGAAGGTGTTGTCTGAACATCAGCAAACACATTTTTTACTGGGAGGGTGACTGAGCACTGGCACAGATTGCCCAAGGAGGTTGTGCAGTCTCCCTCCTTGGAGATACTCAAAAGCCKCCTGGACTTGGCCCTGGGCAACCAGCTTTAGGTGGCCCTGCTTGAGCAGGGAGGTTGGACAAGATGACCTTCAGAGGTCTCTTCTGAACTCAACCATTCTGTGATTCTGTGTGATTCTGAGTATATCATATGTTTGTGCTTCTATTTTTCCATCCTTACTGGAAACTCCTATTTGCTCTCTATTTCCATAATGTTTCAAAAAGAGTGGGTAACTAATAATTGACTACAGCAATTCTCTTTAAGCCATAATACAAGATGAAGAGATAAATTACTCCCTACACTATTTATCTGTCACCATTTTCAATATCCTCATCTGTAGTGAAAACTCTTAAAATTGAGTGAAAAACTGGATAATTCTCATTAATATCTGTTTTGGTTGTAAATCAAAAATAAAACCTGTTTTGTTTTGTTTTTCAAATATTGCTCATAGGTACTACAGTAAAATATGAGCAGTGCAGACACAGTTGTATCTGTCTCTTGTTTCATGTTCCTTTAAAGCTATGTTTTGGAAAATGTTTCAGAAGTTTAGTCCAAGASAAAAGTATTTTTCAAAATTCTAGTACTTATTTTAACCTTTTGCATTGGAAATCCTATGAAAGTTAATCTGGACTGATTTGGAAAAACAGCCAAGGCCTAATTCTAAGGTTTTTCTATATGTTTTCCACATGACAACTTTAATTACTACCTTAGTAGTTACTGAGTTTTGATTAATACTAATCAATCTCAATGTATTTTTCTAAAAATAAAAAAAAAGTTTTTATTTTAAGCCAATCCAGACTTATCCTTATCTAAACCTTTAATGAGAGTAGACAGAAGGCCTCATTTCCATTCAATTTAACTTTAACTGTTGTTCATTAATCAGATTCTGTCCTGAACCATTTTTATGATAATAACAACAGTAGGGAGTTATTGATGTGGTTTTCCACGTACACATGKAATATTATAACGATGGACTCAGCCTATACACTAGCGTGAACAATCTGAAGCTACTTTAAATTAAATCAGTAAACCAGAAAAATAATTAATTSCTCTCAGTTTCTAAGTGATTAGTTCCAATTCTGCTGTCAGTGGATGAAGATACTCTTCATTACAATGAGCACTAGCTAATTGACAACCTTTTCTGAGCATTCTCAAAGACAAGTCAAAATCTGACTGCTCATAAAGTCTGAAGTTTCTCCTGTATAGGGAATAGGTCTCCCTGGGTTATGTTTGAGATGTGTTAGCAGAAAATGATTGGGATATTTTAAGACTTTCATTGTGTATTACTACTTCATTAGAGTTAGAGACATTGCAGAATTGCCCCTGAGTCAAAACTAATGACCAGATTTTCACTTCTATACCTGATTTATCTTCAGTAGCACCCTCCTGGCCAGTGTTGTACTCCAGGGCAAACCCAGCTGTACTTGCTCCTAAATGTTAATATGATATTGTCCTGTGACTGACTTAAAGCATGCCAGACAGGATGCTTGCCTAGGAACATTCCCAGGGTACTTTCCTAGGAGAGTCCCTGGATCATTTCTTGAGAGGCCATTGATGTATGTCTCTGACATAAGGCAGGCAGGGCTTTTTTCTCTCAGAAAGCTCTTGTCATTCATATTTCACCAGTTACAGAGAAAAGGGTTTGGGGGAAAAAGCATCACCATTCACATGTTCCTTCAATAAATTTAGGATCAGTTACACATGGGTTTTTCAGGAAAACAGAAAATATTTATTGTGAAATGCTTTCTTTCCCCATGGAGAAAACATTCTTTCAGGTTGTCAGTTCATACCTTTTTAGATCAATTTCAAAACTGAATATGCTGTTATTTGTAATGACACTAGGACCTGAAAAAAACATAGACAAGCACACTTAGATAATTTGCATGCTTTCCTTGAGATCTGAAACATKATTTTCCTTTAATATAATACTTTAAAGGTTTTCACAGGCATGCCAGATACTTTGAAAGTTCATATCTATAAATGCAATTTCTGTGGAATGTAATTAAACAGAATAAGGCAGAAGTCCACTCTATTAAGCAAAGGAAGACTTTTGGGGCAAAAATGGGAGGTAAGCTTTCCCATTTCTTTCAGTGAAAGATTCACATGTCTTTGTTTTGGATTGAGCGTCAATGGCATCAATGGCATAGACTAGCTTTGAATGTTCTGGATCAGTTTTTAATTATGAACTGTAATTTTAAACTKATCTTGAAACCCCATGTTTTAAGAAAGTAAAAATTCATCAAGTGCATGAGGGCTTGTAGTACTATGGCTCATTAAAGGGAGTTCTGTCTACTTCTACTGTCAAATCTGCATAAACTTATAAAAAGTTTCCTTTATTGAAGTACATTGTAGTGGAATGGGAGCATGCTCTACTTGATCATGCTTGTAGAATGTGTTTTGTAAAAAGAAAATATTTTGGAAGCTACAACCATGGAATGAACACAGATTTGAAATCTGACTCTGTCCAGTGAAGATGCTAATCAGAAATGTACTTAAATGATTGAGTAGAAAGAAAATCCAGACCTCACTCGAGTCAGTGCTGAATTCTTCCAAGTTGCCAACAGTTCGTAAGATTTTTTCTTGCCAACAGCAATAGGATCATAAGTTCGGCTTAGTTCTGTGGCAATAGGCTTGATGTTACTGAGATTCACAGAGTTAGTGACAAATACGAGATCAGCTGTAACCTTAGAAACCAAGAGGAACAAAGAGACTGGAGCAAGTRAGAACCCTTCTGAAGGCAGAGGAAGATAGTGGCATCTTTGTAACATAACAACTGAACTGATCTTCACTGTCAGAAGTTCTTCCCTCTAACATCAGCTGAGTCTCCTAGCTGAACATCTTATTTAGGCACTGACTCCCATGCACCGGACCAAACAGCCGCATCAGTTTAAGGCATAAACCCCACATCTTTCTGCTTTGTTTTTCTGCCAGAAGCTATGCAATGGGGCTGGAATAACAGAAGCAAATGTGTTTATGCCTCAGTACAGATTAATTGGTGCAACTCCGCCACTTCTAGCTTCAGAGGTACAAACGCACATTTCTTCTGTCACCCCTTTTCAGACTGTCCAGCAAAGTGGTAAGGTAAAAACTATCTCAGACCACCACAGCTAGATTTGGCAAAGGTTTTGGTCTTATTATTTTTAGTGACTCACATAAGTCCCTGTATTGTTCATCCATTTTTTAATGTTCCACTTTTTGTGTTGTTTCTCTCGGGACATAAGACATCAGTCCTGATTGCAGTTTTCACCAAAAGGATCCAATGACAGCACAACTCATGAGAAAGGAGATTTCCAAAATAATTTATGCAGAGCTGTTCTTTCTGATATTACAATCAGAAAATTAATAAAAACTCAGTTAGTTTGTATATCCTTGCAAACTCATTAGGCGTTTTATGACAACCAGSGACAAAGTAGTGTTGTTTGTATCCTCTATTTTTTCCTCTCATTCAGCTACCAAGAAGTTAACTTCCAAAAGTGAATGACTACCTAGCCCCTCTCAGTTAAAAGTGAAGAGGTACACCAGGAATTTACAGAGGAAAGAGAACAAACTGAAGCTGGTGAGCTGTTTCCTCCAAGTCTTAAGTTTTATTATTTCATTCTCGGAATACCTACATTTTCATAAACAAGATTAATGATACATTCAGGGCCTTGTTGCCACAGATCTAAAGCACTTGGACAAAATGAAACACATCGAGCCAGGTCCTAACCAGTGTTTCAAGGAAACAACAACAGCTCGTGCCAACTCAACATGTCATACTTCCTTTGGATGTTTTTAAGCATAATTTACATTTTTCGTTTGGACATCTAGTGATTTTCTGCCCTCAAAGTGCAGCTAAACTAGCCTATTAATATCAGAAGAGCCGGAAAAAAAAGGTTTCAAAACTGTGTTCAAACCTGCTCCTGCATGAGACGCTCAGAACAGCTGAATGTGAACTTATATATTCTCCTGCTTCCTTTATACAAAATTGCTTAGAAACGGAACACACTTGAAACAAACACTTCAGTAAGCTCCTTGAAATGACCCAAAGCCAGACTTTTTTTTTGCTAAGGGGCTGCAAATACTTAGGTCATATTACAGTTGATAGCAGTTTGTTTTGTTTGTCTGCCATAGCTGCAGATGACGGAGATCCAAAACCCATTGACTTGAATAGGCTTTGGATTGACTGTGGGGAAAGGATTTCCACTGTAGATAGGAATGCTAAAAACATAATCATTTAAGGCTCCAGTTTCAGAAAAATGATTCCAGCCTCTCTCTCTCTGTCTTGCACACACACACACACACTTGCTTAGGATCAAATTCTCTCTCCTTTGTTCATGTTAGATAACTATAAAATCACTGAAGCCATTCAAAGAGCAAGGTGCAATCCAATGTGAATAAAGCTTTAAATACTTGCCTAGAGGTGGGAATTTTCTCTTCAGGCCTTGTTGAAAAGCCATCAGGCACACCCTCAAATGAGGTCAGCAGATTCCCACGTGTTTTTACATACAACATTGTCATCAAAAAACCCACTTGTATTAAAATCACATTAGCTTGCAAAGTCAGGTACTCCATGCCTAGGATATACCAGAACTGGGATTGCCCTTTCTTCACCAGATAGAAACAACCTAGCCTCAGCTGGCTGTGCTTTTCCAGCACTATAACTCACAGACGCAGAGTGACTGGTCCAGACAGCAATCACCAACACATGCATGTCTCAGCCTTCCTCAGAACAGCTGAAAACAGGATTGATTCAGTTACCAAGAAAAGAGGACTGAGGCACAGCAGCCAAGTAGCTTTCTGCTATCAATCATTTCTTTTCAACTTGCAAAAGAAAAGAAATAATTTAAGAGGACCAGGGGTGCATGAGAGGAGGAGAGTAATGGGGAGGGAGAGAGGAAGAGGGAGAAAGGAAAGGGAGCTCTGACTCAGTCAGTGAATCACTTTTTTTTTTTTCTCTGAACAAAAGTTCAGACTTATCATGAACAACTGAAGATCTTCTGAACTGATAGCTTAAGTATCCCAAGGAGACAAACAGTAATTTTCAGTTTCATCTTTTTTTTTCCCATGATAATCCAAACAAGTAATAGTTATGGGATTCATTAAATCCACAAATTTCTATGTTAACCAGATACTAATCTATCAAGGTAGTACACAAATTAACTTGGAACGGGAAAAAAGGAAGAAATTAGATAATCTTTGCAAGCAGAAAGATGAAATTTCATGCTGAACACAATGAATGTAATTTCCAGAACTACCTTAGGTAACACAGAAATTGAAGACAAAGTGTCACTGACTGCACTGTATAAGGACTCAGTTCAGTTGCCCTTATATCAGGGTGTTTAGCGCCATTTAAGATGCCTTCAGGTGTCCTACCTGGACTCCAGCTGATGGTCCAGAAGGACACAGTGTTTCCATGGGTCCTGTGTCTTAGCTGTCTCATCCGCGTGTGCATTTGGGATACCCTAGGGCAGCCATCCCAAATGGCACTAGAAGCTTGTGTTATGTTAATAAATGCCAGTGATTGTAATGGGAGTTGAGATGTTTATCTCAGATGTAGACACTTAGATTTAGGTGCCTCAGGCTATGAGTTGGGTCTTATTTTCCAAACCCCAGTAGGATTTAAACTTCGGATAGGTGTCAAGTTTCTCTGCACAGGCATCAAGGCAGCTCTGTGAAAGCGCAGCAGTGGAATATGTGGCACCTGCAGCATTTGGGGACTGAAAATCAAAATATCCAGCATGTGGCGATCACCAAAGTTAAAAAACAGTAGAGCTGTAGTTTCCAGAATTAAATTTATGTCTGTAAATTTTACCTAGAACCTCAACTTGGCATCAAAGCAATTTTGGAAGTCTGATTCTAATTCACTCATGAACTAATGACCATTATTCTCTCTATTAGGACCTGTTGGCAATTTAAATATAGTATTAAGTAACTAAGGTGGGAACAGGCGTCAAAATTTCAGTTTACATACTTCAGTTCATAGATATTTTCTGTCATTTTAGACTGCTAAGATTTATTTTTATTCAGAACTCTTCCTGAAAATGTTCTTCTGAAATATAAATTTCCTACAGCCTTTTTTTTCCATTTCTGAATCTTTATAAAAATGTATGCCACAAGCGTACTCCCATTCTTATCACCTTTCTCAGTAAAATAAAGAGAATGGATTGAGATAACTTTAAAAAGCTTGTGTTCTTATTCTATACATTATTTTGTGAAATAGCACACTGTTTGAAACCAAAGCTGCCTGATTAAAAGCCAATGTATCTATTGCATCCTGGTGATAGTTAATATTACAAAGACACATGCTTTCAGTACTATGAACTACATGTGAATTAAACATCTGCCTAGTATTATAACATCAATATAAAAAAACTATTAGAGCATCAAATTATCATCTTGCA
Organism: Phoebastria nigripes; assembly: GCA_035582835.1. Classification (NCBI taxonomy): domain Eukaryota; kingdom Metazoa; phylum Chordata; class Aves; order Procellariiformes; family Diomedeidae; genus Phoebastria; species Phoebastria nigripes. The sequence goes on along the minus strand of JAYKAV010002888.1, from coordinate 2,686,508 downwards.
AAGCTAGGAGACTCATCCTGTCTCTGGGGACTTTCAGATATTAGACTGATGCAATACTTGTTCTTAGCCAAGTAAACTCTGTGCTACTTTCCTTGTTTCATTATGTATAAATATGTACATGCATTGTTTATAGACTGTGTGTACTAAGCAAGGCCAGGACTGATTCACAGCTGTGAAATTAATCATGCTTTATGTACAGGGGATTTCAGGGAAAATTGTTTTATATCAGCACTCTGACTCTTCACAGTGTTCCTTTTCTTGTGTGGTAAAGATTTAAGGCCAGGCAGCACAACTGGTAAATTAAATCTATGATTATGTAACAAGCTCAAAGAACAGAAGATTAAACRTACAAGCAAACAAAACAGCACAGTAACTTAAAACATATATTGAAACATAAATGTACAGCCTTCAAAGCATAAGTCAACAGCTTAATGCATTAACAGTTTGGCATAAGACAGACATTTACCCTATAAACTGTTCCTTCAGCAATCTCCTTCTCTGATGCAGACAGCAATGCACAACAATAGAAAGTTGGCTRTCCTGCCTGAATGTGCAGGTGACAGGAGCTCAAATGGAAAAAGATCAGTGGGTGCCTCTCAAAGTATGAATCCAGATTAGTTTGTGAACAGCTTCCACGCATCATAACAGCAGCAAATGCGTTTTGCTGGTTCATAGCCTGAATTGCCATTCATAGAGTTGTGCCATTGGTGATTTTCTAAAATTACTTTGACCATGAGGCAGCACAAACCGAAGGGGTTAAAATTTCTCTTTCTTTTCCAATCAGGGGAATAAAAACACAGGGTTCTGAACACAAAGGCAATTTTTTAGTAAAGTAACATCTATATCTTTCAAATGTGGAACAAGTTCTGCTTCCAAATATGTTGTGTGGGTTTGTTGGAAGGAAATCAACAATCAACAAGGATGCCTATGCAGTGGGATTCATTGCTAGTGCCTTATAACACCATAGAAAATGCAATGCCACAGGACCTATGGTACCAACGTTCCCCTCAAACAGAAGCTATGGACCAAGCAGGATCCCCATAGCACTGGAAATGACACTAGACAGTGAAGACAACTGAGTCCTGCACATCGGTTCTTCATTTTTTCTGAAGAGATCTAGAGAGACCTCTCCAGATGTAGAAGTGTTGGATGGGAGAGTCCCCAGCAACTTGTGCAAAATACGTTCTTGCTTCACTCTTCTTTTTCACCCTTCCACTAAAGAGAGACTTGTTCAGAGGTGCTCTGGATCAGGGGCTCTGCTCCAGTAACAATCCTAAGTGAGACAGGAGAATAAGAACAGGAGCTTCAGAGAAGATCCAATCAGCCTGCATTGCACACTTAGCAGGCTGACCCAGACTTAATAAAAATAGCCAACGGATAGAGTCAGATGCCTCTGAAAAATAATTCTGAAAGCTTGTGTACTGAGCAAAGATCCCGTAGTCACAGGACTTTTATGTCCCTCTGCTTGAGATCCACATCCCAGGTCTCTCTCCAGAGCCAGGTGGTTAGCATCTTTCTAAGAAATCCTGGGAAGGGATCCGGCAGCTCCCTCTAAAACAGTTTGCACCAGCAACACTCCAGCCATTCCTCTCCCTAACCACTAATTACAGAGTAAAGCTTCCTCCTGCTTTCTCTGATTCCAACATCTTTCTTTTTGAACCCAGCTCCAGTGTATGAAGGGGAGGTTACCAGCACGTGGGACCCCCTCTAGGCCTTCATTACAGTACTGTCTTTTACTGAGAACAGATTGGGCATAGAAAGACTGGTGGGAATGGTCTGACCCACAGAGAAAATCACTCCACGAACAACTATGTTTAAGAAAAACAAAAAAATTGGCACCTAAGCCCAGAAGAGGGTTTCAAGCACTAAACTGTAGTTTCATAGGCATTCTTAACTGCAGCCTTGAGATGTACAACAAAAGACTTTGGTACAAGAATCTCAAACAAACTGCTGTCTTTGGCATTTCCAATTAACTGTCTTAGTGCTGTTGAGCCAGTTTCAGAGCCTATCTCCAACTGAGGGTGTATCCACAGGATACAGAGCGGAAATCTAACTCCGCATTGTGAATGCCACCCCCATGTTTATGGTACCTGAATTTTAGGCAGTACAGTGCTAAGTTGAATCAGCCCCTAACTCTCACCTGAAATTCAAGCGAACCAAAGAAAAAAAAAAATTGGTTCATTGAGCATTGGACTTCAGCAACTCTAAACATTTTTGAGAATTAAACTTTTTATGTTAATTCTCTGTTTAACACTTTTTACAGGAAGATCTAGAATCCTGGTTGCAAAACAGTAGAGTGGAAAAGATCTTAAAAAGAAGAGTAAATCATAAACTTAACAGCTGAAATTTGTAGAACTCATTGTTCTTCCTGAATGCATAGGCCCATGTAGGGAACAAGAGATCATTAAAGTTAATATTTTTCCATTCCATCTATCCATACTAATTTTAGGACTTTACTGCTTCAGACTTTTGAAGCCAATCCATACTGAAATCATGATGTGCCGTACAAAATAGAAATTGGAACATGCTTATTTTTTTGGCTTATGACAGTTAAGTAGGTCAAATCATCCTGTTTCAATTACAAAGCAACTCCCCCCAAGTATGTTTCTTATGTTTAATGTTTTTCCCCTGATAAAATGCAAAGAACTATTACTATACAGAAAAACTTATGTCATTTCTTGACAAAGAAGAAATACATTTCCTGTCTACCATGTGTTTAAATATTGTTCACTTTTCTAGTTCAAACAATGCCACTGAGTCAAAAGCAGCTTTTGCATAAAGCAGGATTTGACCTCATTTAGGTTCATCCTGAAGAAGACATTTAGGGAAAATGAGTAATATGCTGAGAAATGTTAGTCTGAAGTCACAGGACAGGAAAAGTGGGTTGTAGCAGTCGTCTTCATGGTAAAAGTATATTTCATTTTATTTAAGAAAAGTAAGATGAGCTACTCAGAACCAGGTTATGTTCTCCATTGCACTGGAAATATCCCTACAAACTGAAGAACTGTCCCCCATCCTACATGTCAAGTATTCATCACATGTTTTTGATTTACACCTTTAAGTGCCAACTGATATAAAAGATGTTATGTCAAACATTTCTCATAACTGTTGTAAAAGCTTGTATCCTGAAAGTGGCATTTCTTGGGCTCAGAAAACACGTAATTCTACTTAAAAGTGCTGACTTCTCCTGCAAACACAAATGTCATGGGCATTCATTCAGAAGGACAGCTGTCAGAGAAGAAGGAGTTATGTTCTTTTCTTGATGTCTATCTCGGTGCCAGATCATACACTCAGAGGCAAGAAACTTGGGTTCAAAGATCCTTAAAAGTGAACTCTAGTAGACTTTTTCCTCTTTCAAGAAGAGGGCACCAACTACCAAACTCTTAAGATGTTGACTGCCCCTCCTGGTAGAGCTTTTAAAATAGCCTCTGTCTGGAGTTGGAGCAAAGAAACTTACTTCTCCCAGTCTGTGAGCACACTGTTCACCTAAGAAGAGACTCTATTCCCACTATTGTTTCTGTGTTTTACATGATTCTTCCTTATATAACAAGCGTAAACAGCCCTGGAGAAGGAACTAAAATTTGCAATCCTTTGCTGATGTCCAGAGCGGCAAATCATATTCCTTTCTTCCATTCAATAAATTATTGAAGACTTCCCTGAAAAATAGAAGACAAGACGTTGACACTTTCAGTAGTAGGAAAAACACTGAACTAACATTTCATATGACCTGAAACAATGCTTCAACTATTGCTTTGTTAATGACTCTTTTAATCATAGAATCATAGAATCATAGAATCATTTAGGTTGGAAAAGACCCTTAAGATCCTCGAGTCCAACCATTAATGTTTGTCTTGATTTGTTTTGAAAGGGATAGTTTAAGGAGTTTTCCAAGCTGTGAATTTTAGTCTCAAATACGGTGAAAAATATGAGCATCTGTAATACAAAATCTCTCTTTTCCTCAAATATGTTATTAACAGATATCTGCCTCCCGCACACTCTGCAAACTGCTTACAGGTGGCAAGGAAATTTTTTTAAAACACTGTAACAAAGACCCCGAGTAAGCATGTACCACCTACCCAAAGAGACCTTAAAAGATCCCCAGAAAATCATCACAGAAGAATAACACAGGGTATTAGAAACAGAAGGGTGGAAAATGCTTTCAAGCAAGAGAAGTGGAATTAAGCATGAACTCTGGCAAGTCTAGAATAAGATAAGCCAAAAATCACTTTGTTGAATAATTGCATGAGGGATAAAAACTACGAATAAGACTTCTTTAAACATATCAAAAGCAGGAAGCGTGCCAGTTTGTCCTCAGGGTTGATAGATGATATAAAAGATATTAAGAATTTCTCCAGCAAGATGCAGTCATAGCAAAAATACTAAGTGAATTATTTGCATTGGTGTTCACTATACAGGAACGTAGGTAAGCTCTGACACTGAGCCTTTCCTTATGGCAGACAAATCCAAGGAAATAACTTAAACTGAAGTGTGCTTAGAAGAGTTTTAGAGTTCTGATGAGTTTTTTATCATTGATAACATGAAGAAAGCAAAACAGTTTTCCCTTGAAAATTCAAAATCAGATTATATTTGAGATTATCTGAATTGCTCAAATCAGCTTTGATGCTGAAAGACTGAAGGTGCTGAATGAAATGGTATGTTTACAAAGAATCTGTCAGGAGAAGTCCAGGAAACTACACACTAGTAAGCCTCTTTTGTCCTGGACCAAGCAACTGAACTGCATAGCGAACCACATGAATAAATATGATGTAATAGGGAATACTCAACATGAATTTTGCTGGAAGAAATTGTGCTTCACTACAGACCGTTTGAGTGAAACAAGGATTACAGGTGAGCTACCTAATATACTATACCTGGATTTTCAAAGAACTTTCAAAAAGTTCCTCATCAAAGTTCTTAACTTAACAGGAAAGGTCCTCTCACAGATTAAGGGTCAGTTAAAATCTGGGAAACAAATAATAAGAACAAATAATGTGAAATATTACTAGTGATAACCCATGAAGATCTGCACTTCAATGCATGTGGCTAAACATAAATGGCCTGAGGTGGAGAGGAACACAACAACTTTGTTGATATACATCTTTCCAAGGCAGTCATGCCAGAAACTGACTTTAGAGAGTTAAAGATATCATATGATACTGGATGATTAGATATTACAAGGTCAAATGAAAATTAAGTGTTGATAAATACAAAATAATTAAAAGAAAGTCTAGTTACTCATATGTCATGATGGACTTCAAATAAACTGCTCTCAATGAGGAAAGGGATCTTTGGATCATTTTTATTTCTCTAGAATCACCAGTTCAATGATCATCAGCAATCAGAGGAAAATAGGATGCTAGTAAAGACAGAATAAGAAACCTTGTACCACTGTAGAAATCCATGGTAAACACAGGCCCTCTATCCTATGTAAAGTACTTCTCACCACCCCCCTCTCCAAATAAATACAGTAAAACTTGTAAAGGTATAGAGATCTGTGACAAGGATGATGAGAGGTAAGGAATGCTTTCCATATGAGAAGATTTTAAATAGACTGGAACTCTTCTCAGGAAAAGAAGGAACTGAGAATGATTTGATAGGCTGTAAAATCATGAATGGGCTGGAGAAGGTGACTGGGGAATAATCATTCACTATATTTTATAACACAAGGATGAGAAAGCACCAAGTAGAATTATCAGGCAGTAAGTTTGAAGGAAGTAAAAGGAGTACTTTTTCACACAGCACCTCATTATATTGTGGAACTCACTGCCACAGATTACTTCCATTGCCAGAAGTGTAAATGGGTTCAAAAACACATTAAACAAATTAAGGATTGGAAGATCCATCAAAAATTAATAAACCTGATGATGTGGTGCAATCTTAAGTTCCAGAAAGCCCCAACCAGAGATGGCTGGAAGCTGCATGGCTGTGCAGTTACCAAAGCATTTGCTGACCATTATCGACAATATGATAATGGCACGGATGAGTTTTAAATCTGACTAAAACCAGATGTTTTTATATTCTTAACTTTTGTCACAGTTTCCAGTGAGTTCCCATTACCCTGAGCACAATTCCTGAGGTACATTACCCCTGTGTTCAATCTTTAGTGACTATCTTCATCTGACTTAATTTATTTGGGCCTATATGTTGCACATGCACGTCCTCATTCATCTTCGACCTTTGGATTATACCCATGAAGAGAAACCAACATTCATTTTAGGTCACATCAGTCCAACCAGGACCACATTTCTCACTCTGGAAGTACGTGTCTCTTTCCCTTGACCACCTAGGTTTTTAAATTAGGCATCTTAGTTCCGTGGTAACAGTTGGGTAGGACAGATCTGGATGGTAGAGTAGTTTTAGATTCCTTTGGCTTTATATAAAATAAAAAAGAAAAAAAAAAGAAAAAGAAAAAAAGAAATGGGTGAGAAGAAAGATGAGAATATATCTAGAAACAGAGAGGGAAACTATGAACACTAAGTTATAAAAGAAGTTGAAGTAATTTCTGATGATTGTTAAAACTTGAACTGGCCAACAACATCAAGATTTAGTATTTTTTAAATATGTAACACATTTCCACATGTGAAAATTTCAGTCTTTAATTTTATTTTTAACCCACCTTTTCCAGCCTCCTGTGTTTGAATAATATGAATAAAACACCAAAAATTATTAATCCTTTAACCCTTTTCCTTGYCATTGGACTGCAGAGGAATGCTATTGAAGGGAAAAATAGTCACAGTTTATAAGGAATTTAACTGAAAGTACAATGAAGATTTTTTTTTGTATTTTGTAGAGAAGACCAAACAATCTAAGCAGAAACTGTAGTGTTCAACACTTTTTTCATCATATGCACTGTATTCTATTGCAGATATTATATACAGATTATTCCACAGAAACGATTCAATACAACCAGCTTAGAAATAAAAACCAGCAAATAGTACTACTAAACATGTAAGGATAAGATAGAAGACATTAACCTGAAGATACTGTGTTCATTTAAAGAACAGGGGAGATAAGTACAATATCAGAATCAACAGCATTGCTTTAAATGTGGAAACTARACGCATTCAAAAGATAACAAACACACTTGACCATTCTGGAAAAAGAGATAACATGCAATAATGTGGTTTAATTAAGCTACAGTGTTACCAAGTAACATAAGACCATGGCCCTTCTAGAGAATAGATCACCGTGTTTTCTCTGTTGGTTTCAATCTGTTAAGCATGCCGTCAGCCCCATCTTTGCCTGTTTGGTCAAGGCACATCACTGCCCTCCTCTTGTACAAGAGTTCAGGAAGGCATATGCTTTTCTCCATAGATGGATAAAAGGGATCAGCCAAATAGAGATATTCTCTGCATTATGTCTTCTAGCTCATTGGTAGCATTTTCAGGAGGACTTTTCCAATTCCAACTCCAATTCATCAGGGAACTGGTGAATGACTGATCAGTGTTTTAGAAAATGTTAATTTTCTTCACTAAGAGACCTATACTTATGTCATGGTATTGCTGTCAAAGAACGTAAGAGAGGCATCAGCTTTTGTAGAATGTGCTTTCATACTCACTTCATAGGCAAGTCCAGCCTCATCTGAAACAGCTCACTAAGTCATTAAGTCACTCTTACAGACTTTGAGTATTCAAGCCAAATGAACATATGTCTAGGTTCCAGGTCCTACAAGAGTTTCTTTTAGGCCCCTGAAGCCAGTTCCCAAAATCTGTCACCCATAAGTCAGGTAATACCTTGAATTACTTCATGTATGGCTATGATTTCAAACTTTGGTGAAAAAACATTTATTTACAGAAAAGCGTCCTGATTTTCATAGGTTCTGTACAATAAACCAAGGTTTTCTAGATAAAAATTTAAGCCTGAAGCAGGCAAGATTCTTTAGGTGCTTCAAAAGAGATTAAAATGACCCATGTTTGAAAAGGTTGGCATACTTTTTTTTTTTTTTTTTTTTTTTTTTTTCTTTGTGAGGGAGCTTCTGAGAGAGACATTCTGCCTCTACTACGTCAAAGTGAAAAAAAAGGTATGCTTTGATAATAGCCTGACGGTCTTGTTGCTGGGATGCTTTACTTTGTGTTTCAAACAGTTGGAGATTGAGAAAAGGTGTTCCCTTTCAGTACTCAAATTTCATGACATTCTGCTATTTTTTCCCATCACATGGGAAATCCCACACAAAGGAGACGATATATATGAGTAGAACTTGCAGTTACTTTGAGTTGACAAATACCATGATGAAACAAAAGAAATTTCCCATTAAAATAAACCACATGTCAGATTTCAGCTCAGATTCAGCCAGCTCTCAACTAAGGAAATATGCCTTAGCTGTAGATCACGGAGTAAATACATATCTGCTTTACTCAAAGTGGCCCATAGAGAAACAAATAGAAATATGAGCTAGCGCTGACTATGAGAATAAACAGAAAAGCCTTCCAAGAGCAGGCCATCTCATGCTTTTACCAATGTACCCCTGAAAGAGAGAGATACACACATCTCCTCGCTTTAGGCATTGTTTAATTACCTTATATCAAAATAAGCTGTGGAATTCAAGGCCAAACATACCCATTGAATGCTGGACCTCATACTGCTCAGGGTATTCCCTGTCACTAGATATAAAAAACATGAAGAACTGAAGCTTGCCACAAGGTCCAGCAAAATATAATTAATTTTCTTTGTCATAGCTAAACAGATTTCTCAGAGACCTCTATTTAACCAATTAAAAATAATAAAAAATAGGTTTGGGGAGTAAAGGAAATACTGGAAATAAGGAAGAAAAAATAATAGAAAACTACCCTGTTACAAGTGATCAGCTTTCTCCATCCTTTAATTAGGCACACCAGGGAGGTATGCTACGTGCTTAGCATTCGGTTTAGTCCCCTCAGACTGACTCCATCCCCACAACAAGCAATGTCGAAGTGCTTAGGAATTTTTTGATGGATTTTTTTTTTCCTTAGGACTGCATTGTTTCAACAAAAGGAAAAGATTTTTCAAAAGTGTATATATTAACAAATTTTCTTTGGGCAAAGTTTCACGTCTACCAGGAAGAAAACTCAGAGCAGGAATGCTATTACTGCTTCTGCCTCCCCTATCTTTCTTTCACTCCCCCTTAATCATACTCCATTCTCAATTTCATAAAACCTAATTTTGTCTTGACTCAGACATTCAACAAAATCTACACAATGATTGCTTTCAGGTCAGCCTGCTTTGGTGTAATTCCTTAGATGCACACTGGGGAATAAAGTATTCCAGAAAAAACAGGTGAACTAACTTTCTTGACGTGAGAAAAAGAAGTCTTGAATGGCTGACAGGGTTTCAGGCCTGATATTTGAAATGTCCTGGCTGTAAGGTACATCTTGTCCTTCTTGGATGAAAAGTCAAGATTAATACTTTTCTAAAATATTCATTTCATTCGATCCAAGACCCAGTCATAAGTAAATCATATAGGCCTTAGTAGGTCGTGAAATGTTCTTTTCTCAGCTGAAGTAGTTGAACAGCTTTTAGGGAGTTCTTCTGTGAATGGGACAATCATTATCCACACACTTCATTGCAAAGAAATAGGAATGGATTGTTGGAGGGATCCTAATCCATATGTAAATCTCCCATTCCAGTTAAAACAAGCATTATATAGTAACAGAAGTAACAGCAATTCTATTTGTGGTCTTCTTCAGAAAAAAGACCAAAAAAATTATCCCATACATAGTTGTATTTCACTGTAAAACTAAATAACTACRATAATTTCTGGTGAAACTGAGTTTAAACAAAAGTCAGACAAAGCAAAATGACTATTGTATATTTAATGGATATACAGTGGTGCTTCAATACTCACTGTCCTAATTGCAAGGCTATACCTGTGAATAGTTGGATGATAGTAAAAGTGTCCATTTCTATTATGATGTTGACTTTACATTTCTTTAAAAGATCCATTTGGTAACAGTTTTACTATTTTATATTTTTGCCACATACATTTATTGCTAGCACTTCTATCTAGATATCTTGTGTTTAAACTTAAATGATAAAAATTTACTAAATTTTTAAAACATTATGTTTATTACATTTTAAAAGCATACACATGCACTCGCTGATCCTTTTTGGATCAAGATTTGATGAATATAAAATTTAACTTTTTAAGCAGAATCTGCACAAACAACATGTGCTTTCAGAATTCCTTTGGTTCCTTGCTTTAGGATATTTTATGTAACCCATTTATGTACCCATTCAGTACAAACTAGGAGAATCAGCTATATAGGTAAGGCAAGGTACAGAAGCCATATAAGGCAGAAGTATTTGTATAGCTAATGCTTTCAGGGATAGGCTGAATTTCCAAGGTTTCAGTTCAGTTATTGATTAAGAATAGTTTCTTCTTGATTATTCATACTAAATTATCTACATTCTTTCTCATGGTCTTCAGTATATATTCCAATATGGGATACCTCAAAGCTGTGGGATGTTAACAGTCCCTCTGCCTCTTGCTAGGTAGGCACAGATTAACTCCTGCAGGAGAGGTTTTCTCTGGGTAACTCATTTGATGCTATCAACCCCGGTTTCATCTTGCTGGGAAACTATTAAGATTCTCACACTTGTTTGCCGTTGGACATAGTGGTGGTATCCACAGAATTTTTACATGGATTTTTCATTTGTGAAGATGAAAAAAGGAAATATTCAGCTGAGTTTGCTTTAAGCACAAGACATAATTGTAGAATTCCATCAAGCCAGAGTAGATTTAAATATAAAATTGGAAGTCAAGATACTAAAGTCATGAGCAGTAACAAAACACAAATTAAGATGATACTTTATTTATTCCCATGTAAAGATCAGCTCCAAAATAAATTGTAGATCTTGTTGAACCATGAGTAGGTAGATCATGTGATGGCTCCTCTGCCCACAGTGACTTTCCCCTTGAACATTATCACTCTCTCAACAAAGCATTTAAGCTGACTCCAAAACAGAAACCATATGATTTTCTATTCTTATAATCTGTGATTCTGGCCTATATTAAACAATAAAAATTAAAAAATTGCTTGTAGTTTAAGGGCCATAATGCTCCAAAAGTCTTTAAATGCTGACTAAAACCTGATGAAGACTGAACATAAAGACATTTTTTCTTCCACATATTTCAGCTTTCATTGCATCCCATGATGTCCTGTATTTACCAAATTTTGTATTATATTTGGTTTTAACTCTCATAACTGCTTGGAAAGTGAATATTTCACATGAATATCATGACACACAATATTTCTTTCTCTTCCGTGTCCCACAGACAGTAAGTCACCTGCCTCTCTTCTTTCTCTCCCATGTAATATAGCTAACTTAATACTTCTGCAAATACCTCCTCCCTCATCTTTGTTTCACAGTTACTAACTATCTTTTCTCCCCAAAGATCTAATTGATAACATGTTTAGTAAACCTTGGAGCAATCTCTTTCTGGCTTTGAGGATTGCACCATTTCAGGCCTGAAGAAAGGCTTCTGTGCTGGAAACCCTGTTTATTCAAACTATATCAGCTGCTCTAATAAAGGTGTTCACTTACAGGAAGCTATCTGTCTCAGTGAGGACGCCAATTCACTAGTAATAAAATCTGGTTTCTGTTATCTATTAGTCTATCTTTTAGTTTTAGCTCAATAATAAAAAAGAGGTGGAATGTGACTAGCAACTAATATAATGTTAATTTAATGTGGTTAGCACAGTGTGACTGGCAACTAATCACATACAACTAAGAATAAATAATTCATGACTTTGTGAATAACCACTGAAATTTATTGTATTCACAAATATAATGATCACTGATAATTACAGGTAAAAACAGAAATATACAGAAGTTAGTATCAATGATTTAGAAAATAAAAGACTAACTTTTCAATTAACAACCCAGCTGAGCTTAGGCTATATCAAAAACTTGGAGGCATCATCATTACAATTATAGATGGAGCTGTATGATTTCACCTTTTTTGGTATTATATTTCAAAAACTCTTTGTTGAAAGAAATGGCGTGATGGAGACAGAAGTGATGAATGCACTGAAAAATTGCTTCCTGTCATAAATGACTTTATAAACCCACTGGGAAATTTTTCATGTCTACATCTGGTAGATGGTGACTAATGCAGGATAATCAAATTAGAAATCATTCAGCCAGTAGGGACTAGTGACCACACGAAGGTCCAGTGACTAAAGCAAGATTAGAAGTTGATATGTGTAAATCACAACTGATTCTAATCAGAAGCAGATGCCTGATTTCAGACAGGTCTTCATGGAGAAGATGTCAAAAAAGATTAGAAATAATTGAGTAGATGGAGACAATGAAATGCAGACTACGTTATAGTACAAACAATTGACAGGATTCTATGCAAGTAGGTATGCATAGTTTAAATGCACAGTGTCCACAGAGAATATATATAACAAAAAATAACTGACTTTCTACCTGATGATTATGTAATTTAAATGAATAATATTTAGTGTGTACATCATGTGTAAATATATTGTGAAAATGTGGAATAGCTGATTAAATTGGACATATGAGTTAATATTCCCAGTCTCTGATTTTCTGTGGGCTAGCACCATTAGAATCAATCTATTAATTTATAGACTAAAAATGTGCTTTTGAGGATTACATGCTTACATTTATCCTAAAACAATTCTAAASTGTAAATTTACATTTAAAAATGTTCCTACCAGTGAATATGAGTTAAAAATCATAGAATAACTGCAAAATAAATTTGCTGTGGTATTTATTATCTCAATTTCTTTGTTTTCTTCTGGAAGTTTTACTGCAACTCCATCAAACCTTCCTGTAATTACTGATATATATCTTTGGTTTTATTTTACAGGTCCTATGTAGAATGTGTATCAGTGCCTAATAAAGAATATAGGAGCTAAATAAAGGGACGGTATAATTTTTTTCTATTCCAATCATTTGCACAATCCATTGTCATAGTTTGGGGGTACTGATTATAGTTATGTGTCCCCATCAGTACTTTGAAGAATAAATATTAAACATATAACACCACCTCCTCCTCCTCCCTTATTCACATAGGCACAGAAAACTAAATATCATGAATCATATGTTGTATTACACAAGTTTGAATTTATGCAATACCTCTTACATAGAGAACTGTATCTGGAAGGATACGTTTTGCCTTAGAAGGATTTCTAGTGCTAGCAGAAGACAACAATACACTCTCTATAAAGCCATGAGAATATTTTACCAGTAATAAGAACAACAGTGAGCACTGAGAAAAGAAGTTTGACATTCACATAGCTGAGAGATTTTAGCAAAGTGCTTGGGAAAAGCCAGGGTATAGGTTAATTTTACTAAATGAGATTTTTTATGATTCTTCAATTTTTAGTTCTTTYCTACTTTTGATTAGGTGATTTTCAGACTCTGATTGTTTGCCAGCTTCTCAGTCTGAATATTTGTGTGACTCATTAGACATTACTCACACTTTTTCATTGGCCAGCTAAGTCTCACATGGCTCCATCTCCTGTCTGGAAGACTATTTAACATACAAATGATATCTGCTGATATTTAATCATAAATCTGTACATAAATATTCCTGTGAGTTGAGATTTAGAGGAACACATACACAAACACTACACTGACATAAATGTTCTTCTAAGCCAAAGAACAATTTAGACAAACTAAGAGTTGGAGAATATTAGTAAAAATGTGAATCAAAGGCTTTCCTGCAAACTGGTTGGGTGGGTAAGATTAATGGAAAGGACTGATCTTACAATAAAGTTACGCCTTTATTTTTGCTGACTGCAAAGGGCTATCAAAAAAAAAATCAAATACTTTTTTCCACCAATGTCTTTTACCTAAATGTTCTTTATTGATTTTAATGGTAGGATCTTCAATATGCATTTGGGCATAATGCAAAAGTTTGTTTCCACCATCACATTTATAATATGCCTGGAATCCTTTCAGGTAAACGTGATGACATTTGAGTAACAATTCTGCACCACTAAAAACAATGTCAGTAAGAGCAGACTCAAGCTGCCGGCTGCTGTTAGAACACATATAAGTCATGTATACTAACCATAGTGTCACTAATCCAGGGATGAAATCATACTCCAGTGCAGAAAATAGGAACTTTGACTTACCCAGCCATATGCAATAGTTTCCTAAAGATCAAGACAAATGTTTGTACTTGTACTGTTTGTACAATGACTGATAGATTAAGAAAAAAAGGAATTTGTGTGAGTGTATATAAGATATATTTAGAAGGATAAATTCATGACTCAAAGCACATGTATAATTAACATCTAAGTCCTTTTCAGCTTCTGAATGCAAACACTTAGAAGCAGGAAAAATTAGCAAAAGCAGAAAGTATATTACACACACTCAACAGACAGGATTTCTGAGCATGAAAAAAACCCACTCTTTTGTTAATTCTTTGAATCAACAACATATGTTGTTTACTTATTGTTGCATCTTGCCGAAAAAATAAAGTTGGCTTCAGCAAATAATGACCAGATGAATTTTGAAGAAAGAGGACTGTGTGGCTAACATTACGAATACCAGACAGTAATGCCATTATGCTGTGGGCTTAAGGTTTTTCCACAGCAAAATAATAGCCTGCCAGGCAGACAAACAAATTAGCTGATGATGGACCTCCCTTCCACAACTAACCTTTAATCCAAGACAGCCCATTTAACTAATGAGGAATCCTCCTCTTGTACTACTATGATAATATGAAAGTGGTGTGGAACTGATAAGCTGAAAAGAGTCAGTCAAGTTTTTGACCTTTCTCAGAAGTGCCTTTGACATCAGCTAGACGAGAATGTGAGGACTCAGCCATTTGAGTAAGTCCCCAGTGATCTAGCCCCTAGAAAGTCTCAAATAACTTCCTTAGTCATAACAGGCACTTTGGCCTGACTTACAAAACAGACTAGCATGTAAGTTCAACTCCCACTTAAAATTGTTAGTGGTTTGAGTTCACCTCACTTAGCTTTAACCAGCTTAAATATAGAGGTCTAGTCTAAACTAGTCACTTTCCAAGATCCCCACACAAGCTCCTAAAAATCTTTCAGTTTCTGAATTTTCCTTGTGAAGAACTTAGAAATCTGCTCTAAGGCATGTACTCATTTTGAGTGAAATATTGTAAATTAGCTGAGTGGCTATCTCTTACTTTACTCCTTTTGGACTCACAAAACAGGAGTTTTCCAACTTCTGACATCTGTTGACCAGCAATTTCAGAGTATATGTAAATCCTCATGGAAGTAAAGGAGGATGAAGTACTGCCCTTCTACACAAACTTTTTTCTATTTGATCACTCAGATGATGAAGCATTCAGCCTTTTATTCCACTGTCACATGATATGGCTTGAACTCACTTCCTTCACATTACTAGGACTAAGAAGTAGTAAATGCGCTAAGTAGTAAGCTCTTTGGAGAGAGGGCAAAAAGAGAGAGGGAGAACACAGATTTTCTCTTCTTCCAATTTTTACTCAAGCTGGTCTAATTTCCATAAAATGAAATAAGAGTAAGCCAAGAAGCAGGTGAGGGTATTTTGCCCTGAAGGCTGTGGTAACAAGTTTGGAAACATGTCTAAAATGTAATGTAAGTCTAATCAGAATTTGCATGACAAAAGCAAGCTACTGTAATGGAATTAACAGTGTTACATTAGTACTGTTTGAAAAAAATGGACAGAATTGTGGATAGAAAGTACATGTTTTGGGGCAGATGTTCTCTTTACCTCATTTGCCACTGAATGCAATGTTATCTCACTTTGTAGCAGCTCTATGAGAAGACTTAAAGTGTCAAAAAAGGAGAAGGGATGAAAATATACAAAGGTTTCTTTGCCCTTAATTTTTTTAAGTCCACATTATAAGACATTCCATGAAAAAGAACAGGTTTAAAATAAAGACCTTGGAATCAGGATTTTTATTCCAAATCAACCCTTGTGTCTTTGGTATCCAGAGTTACTGACAAATGGCTCAGCAGGTCTTTCATTTTTCTCATGGAGTCACTGTGGATCTTCACTGAATAAAGTTCATATCATGCTCTGATACTGAGGGAGGAACACTGGGACAAAGCAGTAAGAATTTATACAAGAGATAAACTGCTGTAATGACTTTACCAGTCGTGGTTTGCGTGACTTTGTTTCTAATTTCTGAAGACGTGTTTAGCCACCCAACCCAGTACAGCTGTCTTTCTAACTATACTTAATCAAAGGGAAAGGGTTAGGCAAGCATATAATGAAAAGGGCAATGTTTTTGGCTTATTGTTTGATATAATCAACAAGGCTGCAATCAAAGACTACTGCCATTATTGTCCTCCAGTTTTGTTATGGATTAAAAACATTATGAGTTATCATTATGAACTTATTTGTTCATATGCTCCCCTCATTCCCACAATACAATACCATTTCAAGTGATGTATTCTCCCTTGAAGGTGGAGCTTCCACTTAGCCTGCTGCTCCACACTTCTGCAGATCTCATGCTTGTGAAATTTGTGATTAATTGTGCCCTGCTCTTTTATTTTCTTATCTATCACTCAAAATTCTTCTCTCTGACTCATGCTTTCTTTGATAAGGTGTTGCTTGGGTATCATAACTGGTGGTGGAGGCTGTAAGATGTATTGGCCGTAAAGTTTCCGTGAGCAGGAGGTGCTCTGAAGGCAGGTTGTGCCTCATTATCAAACTGCAAGAAGAGAAAGTTAAGGAAATGGTGGGACCCAGAGATAAGGCAGGAATGAGCTTTTTCTTTGTCGTGTTGGTGGACCAGAGTCAGCACAACAGGGGAAACAATATTCTGGAGAGCACACATGGCCCCACAGTGCCTATCAGTATGTTAAGAAGTGTCCTACTCTACTGGTAAGAGAGAGGATGCTCTAGCTGATCAGTATAGTTTGTACCAGAATCCAAAATGCTTGTAACACTAGGTGATATGTGTATTCCTCTTTCTACTTGAAGTGCATTCACTTTTGATCTAGCCCTGCTTTTACATATTTTTCTATGACAATACAAAGCACGAAACAATGTTTAGCTGCAGTTGCATCCACTCTGTTACTTCTGTGCTAGACAACCTTTCCCTGAACCACTGAAGTTAGTTCATGGCATCTAAATTTCAGTTACTGCCCTTGCAGTAAGTTACGGAGGCACTACTTGCCCTTTACTACTCCATGGATTTCCAGAGAGTGTAAAGTGGATGGACTATGACAATAAAACAATAATCCAGGTAGAGGTATTTTTTTTAAGAAACCACCTACCCAAATTGAATGTGATTTCAAATGTCAGAAAAACATGGGCTGTTGGAAAAAAATCCTTCAAGATATCTCAGACAAAGGCAACAGGAAATATAACATCTGGTGACCCCAAAATATAAAAGGTTTCTCCAATAACTGCAGGGTTAAATGTTTTGAATGACTGAAGGAGAAAAGGGTCTTATGAGACTTAGGTACAAATTGCCTTCAAGGTTGGTGCAGACAAACCGTAACAGCCAAAACCTGGAAGGAAGTAGATTTTGGTCTAGAATACCCTAAAGACAGCCAGATGAACAGCAAACACACGAATTTGCAGTAGAAAGCAGCATAAATGAAAATATGATATCTCCTTTCTCAAGATATATGCCTTCTCTCAGCTTATCTCATTTTATTAGGAAAACAATATTTTTATTACTCCATTTGATCCACTGGCCTCAGAGTTCTGTCTGTAGATGCTGTGTACAACTGAATTAAATATGCAATCCCAGTTAGCTTAAACCTGTCAAAAATCTTTCTAGAAAGCAGGCTGTGCATGCAAGGATAGCAGAAAGGAAACTTTAATGAAATAATTTACGCCCAAATCATTCAATCCAGTTAGTCAGTTCTGCAGAATCATTTTTCATAAGGACATATCTGAAAGACATTTCAAGATGGACTCAGTCTACAAAGTAGTTTAGAAATGAATGAATTATTGTTGTTTTAAATTACCTTATAAAAAAACGCAGATTCTTCCTTTCTCATGTACAGATGTCATCTACAAGCATTCTCTGTTCTGCTGAAATTCTGTCATCCTTTGAGGCATCAGGAATGGRCTGTTATCGGAGGACAGATACAAATGTTGATTGTCCTCTAGATGGATAGGACATGACAAAATTTGTTTTGATCTGCCTTGGAGCATAGGAAATTTCAGTTCTTGTCTTAAAAGGATGCAATGCAAAAGTCTTGATGTGAAATAAATTGGAATAATTACAATAACTGTCTAATTATACATGGCATGAAATAAACCTCAATTTCAATACAGTTCAGGAAAATCTAATGAGGTCTGATGTTTACACCTATTTCCTGGCTCCAAACCAAGTTAACGTTCTCATCAAATCTGATTGGCTCTGGCAGGATCAGAATATCTGGCACTATATTAATACAAACATTGAAAATAAAGTTTTATAATACAGTATTTTAATCCATATTTATGTTAAAAGTAACAAGTTTGTCTGTCTTTTCTATTTTTTTCTACCACTTACACTTTTTACCCATATTTTTAAAATTGGGTTTCACTCTCTCAGCAATCTTGATATATAAGAATGTCTTACCTCATTGGCAAATGGAGAACTGTGGCACAGGGTGGAATAAATAATTTGGTTGAGTTATGGAAAGTATAAAATACAGAAAGCTTGATTTTGCTCAATAGTATGATTTGATGCACCTGTATTCATCATTTGCACCTAACTAAGAATTGCTGTATCAAACAAGAGCAAGTTTCTGATGAGGAAGGATAGAAGAAGCAGTTCTGTTCCCTCTCCCACATAAACACTATAACGTTATCTAGTGCTGGAAGTACAGGACAAACAAAAGCAGATGAAATCCTAATGCCATAAATCCCATATCAGTTGGGACTTAGATCTGTAGAGCATACCATATCCAAAACAGCAGCTCTATTTTCCAGGATAGCCTAATCTTGTATTTGTGAACTGCCTCCCTTCACAGCCTTGAAGTTCACCTCAGGTTGATCACAAGTACTTCTTCTGATGAGATGGCAGCCTTTTAAATACCTGCTAAAGCTCTGCTGCAATCCAGTTTATGGGCAACCACACTAGAAATCTGTCTAAATGTTCTGGAGAAACCCTGAAAGTTTTATTTTGTCATAATTGCAGCCAACTTTGGCAGCGGACAGATACCTGCCTGTAGGTTAGGTAACTTTCATATGCTCATTGGCTGGTCCGGGTCAGTGCCGGCATAGTGATTCAGGTCAGCAGGCCATGGCCTCAGTGGGGGAAACTCTGTTGGGCTATTGGATTATATCCTGAGCAGAGCCTAGAGTCCTGCAGATATGAAGTCTTATTCATTTTGCAGATTTGGAGATTTCCACTTCTGCACAGAGAAAATTAGTAGGGTGCATCCCAAGTGAATGGAGGAGATGAACATTTTCTGTTATTTCACTGTATTCTCAATGGAAAAGGATTGTACCTTAGACTGGATTATTCTCTGGTGGTACCTAATTTGCATATACAGACCACAGAACAGACATTTGATTTCAGTAGCCTGGAACTCCATCTGCAGACCTCAGAAGTGCTTATTTCTTTTCAAAACTTTTCAAGGGATGCAGGAAGCTACATTAGAGAAGCTCAAATATTGTTTCTTCCCCTTTCTGGGGCCAGGCACTTCAAACTGGAAATGAACCAGTGCCTAAACTGAATAGACTAGACACCACCACATTATAGTATCAAACAGAAAATCCTGAAAGAAGGAAGTCAAGTCTTTGGTTCACATGAGAGGTTCAAGGTCCTTTTCTGGAACAGAAGGTCACAACTGTGGATCACCCTGCCGGGTCCCAGTATAAGCCATGGCAAGAATAAGAATATGCATATGAAAATAGGAAAATCTGTCTGGAAACCAACTAGGCAAGTCTGATTTTATGCTAAAATACGAGGAAAAGGGTAAGGCTAAGCCTCAGCTTTCCATGGGCTGCAAATTCCTCTCTCTCTCTGTTAGAAGAAATTATTTCTTTAGGATTCAATTTCAGAGTTTAATGCAGAGATTCAAACTTCATCTGGGCATTGATGCCTTCACAGAAATGAATCAGAAGGAAAATCGTGCTTCTTCACCACTGCGTAGTTATAGTGACCCTTTGGCAGATGTGTGTGGATAAATTGTGGGGAGATTACCTTACAATAACCCAAACCCTCATAAAGCTCTCCTTTGCCAGCCCAATCTTTCCCTCTAGATCCTCACCCCTGTCTTGCAGCCAATAGTAAACTAATACAGAAATCCCAGAAAAGAGCACTGACATTACCTTGTCATTGCAAAGTCAAGCACCAGGGTAGGCTGTAGGAAGGACAGCCTGAACAGGGGCTGAGTTTCGTAAGCGTCCAAACTGATTTTCAAGGGAAAATGTGCTGTAATCCAAGCAAAGTTGATTGAGATTTGAGTACAGAACTTGATTTTGCACAGAAACCACAGGAAAATCAAGCAGAACTGAGACTCTTGCAGTCAGAAGGAAGGATTTTAACTGGTGTAAATTTTTACCCCTCAGAAGTTAGGTGGACTGTTGCCACTGTTTGTCAGCTAAAGCTTTGTAGATTTGCTTATTCATATTTCCAGGAGACTGCTTTGGGAAGCTAGAGAGACAGTGTGCATGATACAGACCTGGGGGAGATATTTCACAAATACTGGCGGCTTCATTCTTGACCAAACAGGTCGACGAGAATTTTAAAACCCCTGAACAGTGTTTTATAAACAAAGTGAGCACACTGAAGATATACTACAAATTGAATTAGTATCTTTCCCTGTTTGCCATATTAACTGAAACACAGACTTAAATTTACACCAGAAAACTTTATAGAAACTTGGCAGAAACATAGTACAAAACCCAGAGGGAGTCAGAATCATTGTCTTATGTAATACAATGAAATACATTGGTAATGCTTCAGAAGACATGATAGAAGTCTGTACTGTCCACATCATTTCAATATATTTAGGAACAAAAAAGAAGCAGACAGAATAGTACTTCTCAGTGAGGATAATTTTATGGTTCCAGACATCACATGGGAATAATAGATCTGTAGAGACAACAATAACAATTTTGTAATAATGAGTGTAATCTCACTGTATATATTGTTGGAACTGAAGTATAGTTTTCTGAACACAGTGATCTCCATGGATCATTTCTTCCAAATGACTACTGTGTGTTAGCCAAACAAGATTTCTGCAAACACTGTGTTTTATATCAGTGTGTGCATGTTTGTGCATGTGAGTGTCCGTGTGTGTAACTTAGATTTTTTACAATAGTCTCATCTGAAGAAAAAACTCACTAAATTGTATCCCAGACACTACAGAACATCTTACAAATGAATGGGTATTGTTCTTTTTTGACTAACAGCTGCTTTWAGTTTAAGTAGTTTACTGTAGCTAAAAGCTCTGACAATCCAGATACTTTTTGCTATCAAGGTTTATCTCAACCTGCTAAAGTCTAGATAAGGGGTTGCCAGTTTTCCTGCTTCAAAGGAAACAAGAGTAATTGAAACTATAAACTCTCCCATTCATCATTAAAATGCACACTTTTATAGGACCACAGAAAGCATCTGTATCTTTACTAAGACAAGGCATGCATTAGACAGATTTAAACTGAGACTGCTCAATACAGCAGATCACTTGTCTGACATTTACAGATGTTAATGTGCACACACACATTTCAGAAGAGGAGAAAATAGTACATGCTTAATCAGAAGATTATTTTTCAGAGTGAGGTCCTCATCCTGCATAGCTCTTTGCTTTAGCTGAAGCCAAGGGCCCTTAGTCCTTCACCAGAGGCATTCAGTACCTTCCATGATCAGGCCCTATAACGTTTTTCAGTGCAGTTTCTCTCACTTGTGCCTTGGCATAAAGAGAGTTTTGTATAGCTAGATCCAAGACCTATGCAAACCTGAAGATGATTACAAACACTGTGCCTTGGCCAAGTCTGTCAATTATTTATTTCTACAGTCCATTAACARAAAGTGGAATCTACCTAGCAACTAAATAGTCCTGGTTTGTATAAGATGTACATATTTCCTTATGATCAATCTGATGGAATCTTCACTTCCTTTTTAATAGCTTGCAAATTCATCAAAGATAAAAACAGTTCCAAAGTGAGTTAAGTTTACTCCTACAGGCTGCCATTATCATCAGAATATATAAATTCTGCAATCTAACGTAAGGTTTACCAGAGAACGAGTCAAAAAAAAAAAAAAAAAAAAGTTTTGTTCCTTTCTCTTGTGCTCAATAATTCTAAAATGAGTCCCTGCTTGTTTCCACTGGAACACTGTAAAGAAGGTTACCTGATAAGATGCCCATTAGTTTCCCTAATAAAAGATATTTTAGTGTTATCATAAAAGAGGATTTTGGTTAAMAAATCACTGACAGATAAAAGTACGGCACTTCTAACAAATCTAGAGGTTTCCAACAAGTTTTTTCCATTCAAATGCTGTCTCTGTATATTCTACAAATGGTGGGGTTTGCAGGATATGTGAGTAGCCTCCAGTAAGCAAACTTACTTGTTCCATGAGAATGACTGAACAAGAACCAGCTGCACGGATATTTTGAAGATTTTACATATATGTGTTTAGAGCGGTTTCCTAAGGAAACGGGATCACAGAGTCACAGAATGGTTGAGGTTGGAAGGGACCTTTGGAGGTCATCTTGTCCAGCTCCCCCTCTCAAAGCAGAGTCACCTACAGATGGTTGCCCAGGACCCTGTCCAGGTGACTTTTGASTATCTCCAAGGATGGAGACTCCTCAACATCTCTGGGCAACCTGTTCCAGTGTTCAAGCACCCTCACAGTAAAAATGTGTGKGGGGGTGTTTCTTATCTTTAAATGCAATTTCCTGTATTTCAGTTTGTGCCTCGCCTCTTGTCCTGTCACTGGATACCACTGAGAAGAGTCTGCTTCCATCTTCTTTTACACCCTCCCATGAGGTATTTATATTCCCTGATAAGATACCCTCTGGCCTTTACCTTCCCCAGGCTGAACAGTCCCAGCTCCCTCAGCTTCTCCTCATATGTCAGATGCTCCAAGACCTTAAACATGTCAGTGGCCCTGCAGCACAGGAGGCTGTTGGTCTGCTTTGCTGTGATGGTGCATTGCCGGCTCACGGTCAAACCCCCGCTGTTCAGGTATGCGCTGGTCCATCCTTCTCTAACAACTTTTGAATACTCTGATCAAATTCACTTTAAAGGAAGGGTAGGAGTCTACAAAACAATTATGTTTCAGCACATGCAGGGCCCTGGACAACTCACATTACTGCTCCCTGTTGTTCGGTGAGGCAGATTCGGTGTTACCACATAGGAAGATATTTAAGGGAGACACACCTATAGGAAATCAAACTTCCTTATTTCCTCTGTTAACAGAACAACATCTTGTTTATTGTAATTGCACTGGTTATAGGCATACTATARCCACACTTGACAAGTCGCTCAAGTCTGCAATCCAATCATGTATGAAAATATACCCTAAAATCAGTAGACTCCTGGAGGATTTAAATAGGATAATAAAGAAACTACTCCTAAATTATTCTATAATGAATATTATTTCTCACACTAAATAATCTTAATGAGCCCAAAACCCAAAAGAAAATTGTATTTTTATACTATAGAATTCTGACAGCCTGTTATAAAACTCTCTGTGTACCTCTCTTTATGTATAACTTCTTTAGAAGTCCTTCTAGATAGCTACGTGATTAGTTTTTTTAAAAATATGTTCTGCCAGCCTCTTAGCCTCTTTTATGACAAGAGTCTGTTTTATTTGGTTTTCTTGCTTGTATCTTGTATATTATTTGTCTGTGTGAATGTGGTATGACTGGTTCCTTTTCTAAACCCCCAAATATATTAGTTATTTACATACTCTCAGACCAAGCTTTATAACAGCYTTTGATGATCTAACCCGAGCCTTAAAGAAGTTTTTATTTTTGAAAGATCWTCTAAAAAGAGAGGCTCTTTCTTGTTCTGCAATTACTTTATACATGTACAAGACCCTGCCTATGCCTGGCACTTCGTACATCTAAGAGCTTGCAGAACAGAGTTTGGGGTGGTTTGTTCAAGGATACTAAAAAAAGTCAGTGCTGAATTTCCTCTCCTCAAAGAGCTGTTGYATGGTAGAACTGAATGAATTTTAAAACTCATTTTAAGATCTGGCAATATGAACAACATTGGCATATAATTTTTCAGCAAGATGAAATATGCATGTGGAAGAAGAAAGACAAAACCAAGATACTTGCAGTCTAATCCATTTAGCAATCTGTCTCTAATTTTAATGATGTATTTGTCATTTTATTACTCACAAAATGTCATTTATATGAAACTGTCACTATGATATTAGAGAGGAACAGCTTGTGTTAAACTGTGTAACGTCTTTGCCAACATTCAATGTTAGTTGCATTCTACCTCTTTAGAATTTCCCTTACGCTTTCAATTCAGCTTGGATATATTACTTCATGTACCAAACTTTTGTACATAGCTGCTGTACAAAAYGTGTGCATTTCATCTTGGGGTGGATACAGCAACTATTGTGTTTAGTTAATTCAACAATATGGAAATCATTCTGAAAATCATTGTGTAAAAATAGCCTCATGTGAAATGAAAAACCTGCAGGATCCTGAAATATCTAGCACAATTTTTAACATTAATATTGAATAGGTGGAGTTGTAGTCACCTTCAAAGAGAAAGAATAAAAAAAAAGAAAAGGAGTGATAGTACATTTCCTTTTCTCTTAAAGATGCTTAAAATTATTATCTTCATGCCTGAGAATCACTGAACTGGAGGAAAGGTGGGTTGTTTTGTTTTGTTTTGTTTTGTTTTGTTTTTCTCATATATTTGTATCAGCAGCTGTGATATACAGTTCATTACAGTTAAATGCAAAAAATTCACAAGTAGTCAGTAAGTCCCAAATTTGTAAAAATTTTCTTCAGGAAATACAGACAAACAAACACAAAGGCAAAGTTTATTGTGTTTTTACACATATAAGGGGGTTTAGGGCTCTTTAGGTTCTCATCTGCCTTCTTGAAAAACTGTACCATTCTCACGTTTTTCATGTTCTATTTAAAATTGCTGCTGTAAGTAGCTAGAAATAACTAAAAACTTACAAATCTTAGAAGCACAGATTCACCTATGTCTTCTTTTGTAAAATGAAGGCTATATCTGCTAATTACCTTTCTATGGTCTCGTGAGGATTCAGGAGAAAGCAACAGCATTTTGTAGAGCATTTTGAAGCATTAAACATAATAGAGTGTAATAAAGTTGTGTCATTGAACTCAACACTCAAACCCAAAGAAGGAAGTGTTTTTATTAGAATTAGATGAAATTATGGCTGAATTAAGATTAAACATACTTGTTAAAAGGGGAGCATTTCTAAAATGAAATCTTCTATTTAGGAAGCGATAAGCAATTTTTTTTCCACATATTCTAATGAGCAGTCTTTGATTTCCATTTTGAAACAAAGTCTGTCGTTAGAAATTAACAATTTTTAGCAGAACAAAAGGGAATTTAAAGAGTTAAATTACTGAACAGGGGAAAGATGTAGAGGATGTTTCATACCAAACAAAGCAATTCAGGCTGATATTCCTTTTTGCAGGCACAAAACCTTGACCACAGCAGGAAGGAGTATCAGAAGYTTTCTTCTTGATTTTGTACTTCTTCCACTAAGCCGAAAAAAAAAAAAAGTATTATAATTATTTAAAAACAAAGAATCAATGTTATCATGGTGCTGGGAGGGCCGGTGTTTCCCTTGGCCAGGGGCGGGAGGTGTCAGGGCTCCCGGGGCGGCAGGGCAGGGCCTGTCAGCCAGGGCAGGGCAGGCCGGGGGGCCGTCAGGGCAGGCCCAGCCCTTGGCATCTGGCACCTCCTTGGGAGTGGGGACAGGCTGATGCTGGGATGGGCCAGGGCAGGTGGAGACGGTGTCCTGTGGCCTCACTGGGGCAGCGACTGATGGCCCCGGGGGCTGGAATGGGGTCCTAGGCTGTGGGTAGGGCAGGGGGAGCCCCGGAGATGGGCAGGGACGTTAGGGCCCCTGAGTGCACTCAGGGTCTCGACAGACCGTCAAAGATAAAGTGACTCTTGACAAGCCAGAGGCAGAGAAAAGAACTGAATACAACTCCAATAAATTCTAGTTTCATGATCTGTATTGTCATTAAAAAAAAAAAAAAAAAAAAATTAATGGTAATAAAGAGTTGATACATACGTTGATTGCAAAGGACTATTTAAGAACTTATTCTTCCTCTAGGGAGGAGCATGTCCTCAAGTTCTTCCACGTGAATCCTCGCTTGTCATCAACATTTGTTTTTAATCCACAAATCTTCCATGCTATCTCAAAGCAATTGCCTTGTTTGTAGAGCTGTGGAATCRAGCTTTGTTAAATGACAGCATAATTTCTTGAATATAATTCAACTGGCTTGATCAACTAATTCATGTGACTTAGGTATTTGTATTACAATTTTCAAGTGCACTTTTCAAATCTTTTCTAATCTTCAGAATTCCTTCCGAGGATGGAGCAGAGTTTAATTTATAGAAAAAAGTTTGGAAAGCCAAGATTTGGGGCTTTTGCACGTATACACATATACTTTTAGTCTATAATGTAATCGTAAAAGGGTTTTGACCTGCTACATGTGAATGTTTTGTGCTCCATTCTGATCTTAGATGAAGCACGTATCAGATACAGTTATCATCATGTTATAAATATATCTCTATATTCTATAAAATTAATGTCAGGCCTGGTATACAATCTGTCATTTGTAATTCTGAATCCTAAGAGATATGTCTAGACAAGTAATATAGATGCTGCAGAGATATACACTCTAAATTCAGCTCGAGAGCACAGGCCAGTTATAGGTACTCCACACAGACTGAGAAGTAATTGGACTGAAAACCATTAAAATGCAAGCATATTAAAATGTGCTCTGCATTACTTTTCAACTACACAAAGATATATAATGAGACATCTAATAAGACTCTGAAGACTAAACCACRACACCACGTCTATT
Source organism: Phoebastria nigripes (assembly GCA_035582835.1). Classification (NCBI taxonomy): domain Eukaryota; kingdom Metazoa; phylum Chordata; class Aves; order Procellariiformes; family Diomedeidae; genus Phoebastria; species Phoebastria nigripes. The sequence goes on along the minus strand of JAYKAV010002888.1, from coordinate 2,659,593 downwards.
TTCACAAGAGTTACACAAACTGTGGTTAAAGCAGAAGTAAATTTAATGTGTCCTCTCCCATATAGTTGCAGTTGTTGAGCCTTTGAATGTCATTTTAAGCTGTTATTTTAAAAAGAGAAGAGGAATGAAAGGGAGCCATTAACATTTTTAATGTCAGTTTTGGAAGTCTTTCTTACGTTTATGGTGTTCCTGGATTAGGTACTGTATAAACAAGTCCCGTCCCCAACTAGAATCCTTACCCACATTCAGCCAAAGTCACAATGCTTTATAAAGTCACTGGATTATTTGTGTCTTCAAAGGAAGGCATTTGTCAATGGGACTTAAGTTTATGCTTGAAGTTAAACATATGTTTAATTATGGTCCCAAATGAGGTCCTAAGTGGTTTGTTACAGCATAATCTATTCATGTTCATATTATGGTACTAAATATGTCAGAAGTGGCAGTCTACCTATTCTGGCTGAATTTCTATAGGTCCGTTCAGTACTTGGGAATAATGTCACAAAGTCCATGCATGAGATTCTTTCTCAGCACTTTGAACATTATGACAGAATTTGAAAAGCATAAAAAMCCCACAGCATGATGATAGCATGTACAAATTCATCTCTTGCTACAAGCATGATGGTTCCTGCTGTGGAATTTTTAAATTGGACAAAATCTAATGCGTTAGTTATCTGGTTCAGTTATCTTGCACACTATAAACCAACTGCTTTCTCTCATGCAACTTCCCTAAAAGCAGTTATGTTAAGATTCAYATCAAAGATATCCTGTTAGGAAAAATATCCACTTTTGATTCTTGCCCTCTTCCAGCTACCAAAGCTTAACCCAGCTAGCAGTCTCTAGGAACTACATCTTAATTTTTTTTATTTTCATGGTTTGACAGACTGCACTGCATCTGCCCAGACAGAAGAATTAATCAAATGAAATATCTTTGAAAAGATTTGCCAGCTGGTTTTGACTGCTACATGGCAGTGCAAAACTGCTGTAAATACAGTGATTGAAGAAATTTATGGCAGCTCTGTATCATCAGAGCAATGCAGCAAAGACAAAATCCACTGCTGAGCCTGACCTTGGCATATTTCAGATATTATTTTTATTCTTCACATCATCATGTAACTGTTTCTTACAGAGATCCTAACTATAGAGATCACATCTAGTATCACATCAGTAGTAGCCTCCGTCCTATATGATTGAATTGACCTAGCACCTATTACAATAAGTCCTAAGTAAGGTGACAGAATCTCCTGTAATCAGATCCATTCTAGTTCATGTTATTTATTTCAATGGAATAAAAATTAATCTTGGAGGGAAAACCAAGCCTAGTGAGTCATACCTCTAAATGGGCTGTCCATCTTTGCAGCTGCAGTTTTGTGCCAGATTATAGGCATGGAATCTCTGTTGTGCAAAAATCATCTATGAAAAGATAGTTCTCAATAATGTGAAGTACTGGACAATATCCTTAAGACTGTAAAGGTGAAATGTTAAGTTCTTAAAGATCTTTTTAGTTTCTATAMTCTATGAAATATTTTCTTTTCTAAGAGCTGATATTTTATTTGTTTTGAATGTAAGACAAAACATTAGGAAAGGCCTGGAGGGAAGTCTAGCACACAAATAACTAGTAACAGTTTAATCTCCCTCTACTATTGGAGGAAAATGTGTTTTGGTTTCTTTCTTCTTAGCCAAGTAAACAGATAAATATATTTCCCCTGGCTTCCATTACAGCAAGTTGGCAGTTACAGAAGAATCCTTTCAGTTTTGATTTCCTGTCAGCTTTACTAACAAATGACCACAGAGTACAGTATTCTCTTGGTGTGGTTTTTATAGACTCTGTGCCTTAAAAGGAGTGTTTCTGAATGAAATCGCTATATGTTCTCACTTGGAGGGGTTGGTGTGTTTTCTGTATGCAGTACATTTCCCCTTTAAATGAATGTGTGAAATTGGGAAAATGATAGGAAGGACATGGCCTGAAAGAGAACTTTTTTAAAAAAAACTTGTCTTCCTTTGATCTTCATCTCCTAAGTTGGAGTCAAAAGACTTACTAAATTCAGACACAGACATACACTGGTTCAGGCCACTTTTTCAATCTGCCCGTAGCAGGCAGAAAAACCAAACCAAACCAAACCACCTCCATGTGCAAAGGGCTGATCTCAGGGAAGTCAGTGGCATGCTGCTGAGTGATTTCAGTAGAGCTTGCTGAAATTTTTCCCTTGAAGTTGAATTTCTTTTCATAGGTCGATCTTCCATAGAAAAAGACCTGACAGCGACAGGGGTCATGAGCTGTGGTCAGAAGCTGTGTGGTTCCTAAGCTCCTCAGTGGTCAATCCTATAGGCTGGAACGTAAAATTATTGCCCTGCTTTCTCACCCCTAAAATTCCCTGAGGGTAGCCCCTAACCTTTTCATTTGTCTTTACAGAACTTCTCTATTTCAAGGCAGGCATCAATTCACTACTCATGGGCAGGCAGTAGCCCATCTTGCTGAGCAATCAAAAACCTATTGTATGAGCAACAGTCTTTTCTAACAGTTTTTCTCTTTTCCAGAGTGAGTTTTCTTTTTCTGCTCTCTCACAACCCACAGAGCTCTGTCTTTACAGGCATGGTCTCTGGAGAGAGTAAGGCAAATGTTGTAGAAATGCCACTCCACTCAGTGCATTTGCTATATTTTGTTCTTCAACATATGTATGCCCAAGTAGCCCTTTGCTCTGTATTTTGCAGAAGGAAAATGTCCTGCAGTGAAGTGCTCAGTACTGTTGCTGAATCTGCGCTGAGGGACGTAGGCAGCAGTGTGGTGTGGGGGGGAAGGGGAAAGAGAGACAAAGTGACTTCATCACTTCCACCCTTACAGAGAAGATAATGAGGAAAGCACTTTCCAAATAGAGAAAGTGAAGTGTCTTCAGACAGCTAAGGAGGCCAAGAAAACTGCCAAGAGAGGAGTGAAGAACATTCCAAAAAGCTGTCCTTAGCAGACCATAAATCTTACCCAGCGGACAGTTCAAACACATCACTTGCACCAGCCCTACTCTTCCCTGTTTATTTTCTTCCTGTCAGCATTAAAATAGAATAATAAAGTACCAAACAAACAGACAAGACAAACAAGAAAATAAGTGAGAAAACCCAGTAGAGAAGAAAAATTGGAGTCCTTGTCTGTCAGCAGTGTTGAGGAGTCCCTTGGATCACACTGTGCTGCAGCCTGTGCAAACACCACTGCCTTGCCACGTCCGATCCAAGAAAGGAATTCACAAACTCTTCTTAAGTGTYTGAAATAACCATTCAGAGGAATACGGGAATGCCAAGACTATATTTAAATATTTAAAAGGGAAGCACATCCAAAACTTTTGGTTTATGCCCAAGTGAGGTGTCTTCCTGTAAGTTTTGGCTGCCCGAGCTCACATCAGCTTCACAGATTCCTTCCTGCATAGTTAGAAACTGCTTTAAAGGTAAGAAGTATTTTATGCTCCTGAAGAATTTGTCAGGGAAATGGGAAGAAAAGTCCGTCCTCCCCAGTGTGGAGTGGGAAAGATAGGAAACTCTGCTGCCAATTTTCAAAGGGAATGCACAATCCATACCCAAATAGGCAGGGAAATACCTCTTTGGAGGAAGCCTCACGCTGYGGGAGCCTGGGGAGGTAAGCAAGCACGCTGGAGGGAAAACAAATGGATTTCAGTTGGAAACCAGCCTGGTCTCTGTCAAACGTACCAGTAAAACTGACATGTTCCCGCAGACTGAGTTGGTAAGATCTGCATGTCATGATGGGAAAAAGTACCGATAAGAAAATTTAGTAGCTTTAATGCAAAGGCCAGCTAAAAAAACCTGAAAAGCCTTCCCCCCCCCCGCCCCCCCCAAGCATGTGTATAAACCAGGCAGGAAGGTATGGCTAAATAAAAAACTTCAGTAGAGAGTTAAAGGAATTAATGCTCAGGGATTAGTGTTAGGGAGTTACATGAACTAAAATGTTGTTAACACTAAGTGGTATCAGAGGGGATTAAAGAACACCATGCTTACAAATACAGCCCATCCTCTCTGCTAAGATAAAGTGAGAAGTCAGCCTGGAAAACCCATCCAGAACTTTAGAAGAGACTCCTAACCAAATTAACTAAGATAACAGCCCAGAAACAGCTCCAGTAAGGAAGCAGATTTCTACAGGAAAAATATTTGTTTTTAAGACAGCTTTAACATTAAGGCCAGCCTCTGGTGATACCTAACACAATTAAAGTGGAATGAAAGGAAAAAAAGCATCCAGAAGGGTCTCCAAAGACCTGTGCACCATTTCAGTTAGCAGTGTAGGTGAAAATGATTTGTATTGATTCCCTAGAGGGTTTGAGCATCTTAAGAGCCAAGGCTGAGCTTTTAAATTCCTAACTTTTGGGGCCTTCACATGCAGATTATATCAGTTACACTGATGGGTCCAAACCAGCACACAGTTGGCTGAACACTAATCAGGTCTACTTGTCTGCTTCCAGGACAATAAACACCAATGCCAGAGCTTCCACATTGCTTCAGGCAGAATAGATACATGTTTATACACACACATGAACACGCACACACACAAAGACATATGTAAACACACTGTCACCGCAGAACTGATTGGATTGGTTTGGGTCCAGCAAGTCCGGAGCATGAGCGAAGGAGCAGAGGCACATAAGACTTTTTCTCGCAATTCAGGCTTACACTACATAAATTTGCCATCACAAATGTGCAAATTCAGGACGTGAAAAGTTCATACTCCTGGCTGTTACCACTAAGCTTCCCCTTGTTATTCTTGGTTATTAGGCAAAGTGAGGTAAGTGCCCCTGGTAGGAAGACCTTTCTTCTCAGGTTGTCCTGTTCCTATACTAAGACACTTCAGTTAGCACAGCTCTGGGGGACAGGAAAATCCCAGGTTATAACACTTTTCCTGTAATATCTGTGTAGACCAAGAAGTTCTGAATTAGTCATCTAGACACCATTGTGAAGGCATCTGTGTGCATTTGTGGGGGTGTGGTGTGCATTTGTTTGTGTGTCCATGTGTAATTTGTGTGCTTTAGTGCTCAGTCACATCAAGCCTCTGGCTATGTATGGACGGTTTGGTATAGAGGGCTGTGAAGCACCTCCCCAGGGATAGCCCAGCCTCACTGATGTGGGATGTATAGAAGCCATCTAGCCCACTAGCATACTCCTTTCCCTCTGTTAATGTATTTGATGGCAAGTGAGGAACATCAGTGTGGATAGTTGAAGGCTGATATCTGAATATTTCAGGACTGCAATGAGTTTTCACCTCTTACAGGTATTCTTAAAGACATATTCTGAATATGTTCAACAGGAAAAATTAAGGCTATGTGGGGACTTTGCCAACAGAAACATAGACTTCAAAGAAATGTAGGATCAGGCAATAATTAGGTCTCAGCTGCCTCGTGAGGATGCACAGCAATGAAAAACAGAGGCTTTCAAGTAATATAAAGCTTCCACAACTTACACTGCTCTGAACAGCAAATTATCTGAGCTTTCATTTAATTAAAAAAAAAAAATAAAAAAAGAAAAAAGGAGAGAAGAAACTATGTGATGGCAGTTTTGTAACTGTTATGTGAAGTTACACTACTGTTAAACACAAGGCTGAACAGCAGATGGCATATTTACGCCCAAGACATGAGACTATTGTTGACATGGTTTGTAATAGCAATGCTGATGCAGATGCATATTTGCTCAGTCTGTGTATCATGCTGACATTAATCCTCAAGGAAAGAAAACCATCTGGAACTTTTTTCAGTTAGTATAATCTGAACTGAATTAAATACTATAAACTCGCATATTACTCAAAGTAAAACTTCTCTCAAGTGGAGAGAAGGACCATATCCTTGTTTATGTTTTACACTAGCCTCATCTAATCCAATGTGTGCCTCTAATGCCATATTTCCTGCCTTATTTTTAATAAATTGCTATGAATTGCACTCTCCTGTATATATATTTTCTCCTGGTAGAATATATCAAATAACCCAATTGAGGACAACACTAGCTTAAATAGACAGAACTTGAGATATCTCAAGCAAATGCCAACATCTCTTACGCTCTGAAGTGCTATAGTTTTTTGCTCTAGTGGAGAGTTTTTCCGTATGAAATTCCCTAAGGAATGTATTATTATGTGTATAAAAACKACATTAATAGTAACTGCATCCATCATGTTTTTTTAATTATTATTGCTATAATGAAAAATATTTGAATAGTAAGAAAATCATCCAATCCTTATATTCAGTTAGACTCTGACTGAGCAAAGTTGATAGTCTGCAGTGGAACTTTGCTGCCCAGGTTTGAAGTAAAACATATGCTTCTCTCCTCTGCTGCTCAGTACCAGTCTGGAACATGCCCTGAGTGCTTGACTAAGTCAGGATCTGAAACAGCCCCATTACAAGGTCCAAGGGGTTCAGAAGGAGGATTTAGGACCTACCCATTAACCCCAGATGGAGTTTTGACAGTGATTTCAATGCAAGCAGGATCAGGTCCTCAGACACAGAAGCACAACTTGCACTGCATTCTTGGTGACCATATGGAGAAGTCATTGCACCTTCCCAAGTGTTCTGAACCAAAGTGAAACAGCTTTAGGAAAGCTAAGGCTATTAAGCTATTCTATAGCAGCTTTTCACACCATATACCCTACGTTATAAAAACTGAGACAACATGAAAAAAAGTTTATCTGTTCATTTTAGGGCTTACTTTGATATTAACTTTTTTATGGTTTGCCTTTTTCCTCCCAGCTGTTTTCTTTCCTATTTATTGCACGTGGTTTTTATTGGAACATAGCTGTCCAGAAATCGGTGCTTTTGAAGGCAGAGTAGATACACAACTGAACTCTACTAAATGGCTTGCTCTGTTTACACGAGGCTTGTTAAATAACAAAGAGCAGAAAGCAAGTACTGAGCATCGATGTGGGTTTTCATCATTTATCATCTGCAGATTATAGTGTTCTTGCAACTACAAAAGATAAAGCCATAACAGAATGTAATATGAAGGCAATATCCCTTTATAGATCTTTGTTGTGAAAACTGCTGTACAAGCAGTTAATTCTCATGGCTCCCAGGAGGTAGACAGGTCACCTGAACATCCTTAACACTTTGAATGTAAAACTATAACAAGATACGGTTTTGACATATGGACTATTTCTAGATTTTTATAACTTTGGAAGCATTCCTGCATGGTTGAAGTTATTGGCAAGTCTCCCATTGATTTCAGAAGTTCCTGACAAAATCCACTGATTTTATTAATCAATTAGGAAATTTCCTTTTTGGACAACAAACAAAAAGAAAGTGGTGTTTACCATGGAAAATTCAGAATCAGACTTCAAACACTGCACATGAGTTTATCTGAAGAATGATTCACTGTTGATATAGCTGGAGTTGTTAGCAAATATATGTTTAAATCATCAAAAATTCAGTGAAACCAGAAATGCTTAGAACTTTGAAATTGTATCTGGATAATGAAAAAGAAGTAATGAACTTACTGTCCCTCATTTGAACTTACAGAAACAGAATGCCATGATGCTATAGGAGCTTGACAGTACTTGGCTGGACAGAGGCACTAATCTGGTGGGGCTAGTAAGGCTGTTGCTTGTTTCCTCTTTTGCTAGCTATTGCTGTTGGCTGGTTTTGATATTAAGTGCAGCAGCAGCACCTAGGTTTGTGCAAGTTATTGGTCTCCTTTGCATCATCTTGTGTACCACCAGTAGTACTAAGTGACACAGTGAAGGGAGCCCTTTCCTGAAGTGTAAAGTATATTAAAAAAAATATTTAAAATTCCGAGCGTCTCATACTGAAATTGTAAGAAACCTCTTGGCAAATATTCACGTTTAGGTTAAGCACACCCTTTCCACTGCAAATATACTCTCTCCGTGATATGCTTAGGCCATTCTCAGTGCAGAATTCCATTAGGAAGCTCTTGGGGAGACTCAGCAGGATCACAGCATGGATTTGGTTGTATCTTTCATTTTATGTGCAATTATGCACATGAAGATCTTTAAAGTACCAGTCCTCCTTACTCTGCGCACTAAAATCCCTCACTGAAATTAGAATTGGGAGTCTAGCAATGGGGTTCCAAACTTTCTTCTTTAAATAAGAAATATAATGCTAATTAAGCTGTTGTTTTTTATAAAATACTTTATTAAGAATAATAAGAGTAAACAAGGTTACAAAAATACCAACTTTATTAACTAATGAAGATGCTGTTAATTACAGAAGATTTGTAGTACAAGTTATAACCACAGTGTTCCCTTTTCATTAGGCATTCAGCTAGTTGTATTAATGGGAGCATTATTTTTCCCACTTAAATATGAAAAAATACTCTTATCATACACTGAATTCCACAGGCAGCTCCCTGAAGTTAGATCCCATGCAGGGAAACACCATACATAAATGCCCAAGAGTATGTTTAAAAAGGAACACTGTAAAGTTTTAGGGTGAAAAGCCATGTTAGTTCCTGCCAGCAGCCCCAACATTCATAAAACAATAATATACCAGTGGACGTGAGGGAGGAAGAAAATAATTGATAAGGAAACAAGGCTAAACAACCAATCCAATAGGTTTCATACAGGTTCCATGGGGGTCAACTAGTTTACAACCAGCCTTCCAGAAGGATAGCGATAAAGCCTTACCTCCTGTTGCAGTTGCTGTGGAGTTGAGAATCTGTGTGCTTTTCAGTGTACAAGGACGCATGTAGTTCAGTGCACGGCCATAGGGAAAAGCACTGAGCAACTTTCAGCCCCTGCTCTTTTGACAATCACATTCACTGATTTCAAGGGACATTTTGCCTGAGTAGATTTTGACCCTCAGAGATATATTTGGACCCTCGTCTGAAAAGCTCTGACTCAAGTGAGTAGCTCTGTCAAGTACATTGGCATTACCTGCAGCAAGGGTTTGCAGAATGCCTCAGAGAATTATAATCTTAAACTAGAAAAGAAGATTTCAGCAGTAGCAGCAAAAATCTAGACCAGTACATTCCCAATGAGAGCTACAGTTTCTCTGAGGGTCATGAGGTTAATAAGAGAAAAAGAGATAGGGAAAAAAGCTTTTTTAAGGGAAAAATTATTTCATTAATGAAAGGAAGAAGCGTCAGCCAGTTCCAATGCCCAAAGAAAACCAGTAATTAAGTCAAACTAACTTCAGTAGCACAAAACCAGCCTTTAGGTTTTAATTCCAAAATTTTACATCCAGTTATTACACTTTTCAGAGACCAAGGATTAGTTACAGCAAAGAAAATGAAGATGAAATCCAATGGAGTTTAAGAATGTCCTTAGATAAGAATTTAAGTTCTGTACCCTTTAATTCTAATATGAATAAAATCACATCTATGAAGTAAAGTCCAGATCTCACTGAAGTTAGTAAGAGGCTTTCCAGCAATTTAGATGGGCACTAGATCAGGTTCCCTTGTTATTACAGAGAGAAAATGTTAGAACAGTGAAAAAATATCTATAGGGTGTCCTTTCTTAAGAGAATCCTGTAGTTATAACAGTTGCCTGGTACGGTACCATTGGTACCAACAAGAAATATTCACAGGAATAAATGAAGTACAAGTTCATTACCACATATCATTAATCTTCTCTTCCCTTGCTCTTCAGAGTCTCAGGTGCCCTCCATACTGAGATAGGGAGAGCAAGAGCACCTGATAAGCAAGTGCATACAAACATGTTAAGTTCTGGAGCATCAACTCTGCACAATTTATTTTACTGAGGCGCTGCCCAGAACAAACAGGTAAAAATCCTTACACGTTGTCTAACAAAAAACAGTATTTTTATCATATATATATATGTGTATATATATATATAAAAATCACAGTCTTCTGCACAGCAGAAGCTTATAACTAAAATATTTTAGGATTCGATTTTTTTAGATAGACATAACAAAATGCCTGCAAATATAATACAGTGAGCACATAACAATTCTTAGAATACAAAGAGTGAACATGGAATTATATATTTTATCCACATTCTACTTGTGACTGGAAACAAAACTCACTCGGAGTTTTTTAAAAGTCTCTCTTAAAAAGTTAATCCTTTCAATAAGATATGGTCAGTATATACTTAGTAAGAATACACTCTTCACATACATGGCAATAATTAACTGTAAATACAACAGGCTAAATCCTGCCCTCTTTAGGCCTGGTAAGTAAGAGAGCCCAAAAGGAGCATAAAGCTTTCAGAGGCAGCCAGAATAGATCAAGACAGACTGTCTGCGTAGCATCCACAACCTCAGATCCGCTGTACAGAGAAGGCGCATCTTGTCCAAAGAGACTATTTACATCAGGAGGAATTTCAGAAGCTCTGCTTGCTGAAAGACTTCTTCCTATGTGCCAGTAGAATCTGCTGGATGCTTGACACAAATCTCAGCAAGCCAAGCCACTTAAGCATGGGCTGAAACTCATCCCAGTTCACCAGGAGATGTAAGCATATTTGAGTCCCACTGAAGTCAAAGTGCACTGCTGAAGAAAATAATTTGGTGAGTCAACATGAGGGCTGCCTCCCAAGACAGCTCCCCTGAAGTGGTTACTTTCTGCCAGGGCAGAATTCAACCCTGCGTCTTCTGAATGAAATGTCCTTTTATATGTCTACACCATGATGTCAGCTTAGCGGCTATGCAGTTAGATATGATACACATACCATACAATTTGCTATTGGAAACATATACAATTACATAGTCACAAGTGAAGTAACAGTGCAGTTACTTATGCAATTACTTGTACAGTAGTAAAACTAACAATTGGATATATGTTGTATCAATTTTCCCGAAATTACAGGGTAATTGGTGCCACCTATAACAACATATTTGTATAATACTTCCAGCCATACAACTAAATGCCTAAAGGAGAACAAGCGCTTTTCATAGATGCTGATTATTTGTTCCCTTTCCCTGTCAACATAAAGGAAAATGGTGGTTCTACATACAGGCAGAAAACAAGCTACTAAACTATTGGTGATGTTTTCCATATTACATATAAGATCATATCAATCTCTGCAATAATCTTGTTACCCTGAAAGGAATTATACAAAAGATATAATTTTGTCCAAATCTAGGTAAGTTTTTATTACAGTTCTTAAGTCTCTGAAAAGACTATTAATGTATAACTTACTTTTCCCAGTATTAAGTCTCCCAGCCAGGTGCCAGATTCAACTATTTTTTTTCCTGCTGTAAATACAGAGTTACTTTCATGAAATAACTAGAATCAACTGATTTTTTAACACTTGTCTGTTGAGAAAGATTTGGGCATTTGATTGAAATTTCTTTTAATGGCCAAAGTCTGCCAGTAGCTAATCAGGATTCATTTTTCAAACTGTATGAAATACTCTCTTTAGCATTGTAAATTCACAGTTATTTCTGGGACTAACTTTAACAAATGATCAATAGTTTGCTAACCAATCCAATTCAATGTCTCTTCCCTCATCCAAAAGAGTTTTTGAGATATCTGTTAGGGAACCACATAAACACTGAAGGGACTAAGTGCAGAACTAGAGTCTATAAGCACCGTGTAAAAGGAAGTGATATTGACTTCTATGAGAACTCTGCTTATGGCAGGCTTGTCAAAGTCCATCAAAAATGAAAAGATTAATTTCTAAAGAGATTATTTTTTAATGAAATATTGAAATCTTTGACCTCTTATAAGCGGGGAAGAGAAATATGATCATATATGCTGTCCTTGACATATGCATATATCTCTCAGTAGGTCTTTTGTCATATGTGAAGAGAAATATATGGCTCATAGAAAGAATAAGATGTGTTAAATAAAACTATAATTTGTTTCTCCTTCTAAGATAATCTGAAGAGCAGCATAAAAGAGGTCATATGATCTATTTCTACAAAACCATTTATCATCCAGTAATAATATCTTTGCAAAATTGTTTACCCATTCAAGTATCTTCAGGAGATATGTCACCATACTTGCATATACTGTAAGTCACTCCAACATTTATAAAACAACACTGATAGACAAAAACACTAAAAACACCCATAAATATTAAAAGAAGCTCAACAAACTTGACTATCAAGTAGTTAAAAAATTGTTGATCTTTACATTACACATTAATTCCATGTTGTCCAAAATCTTTCTTTGAATGGAAGTTGTTGAGTTTTTCAGGGTTTTCTGTAGGTCATCATAATCTTGTGTATCCACCGGGAGTAATATGACACCCGAACAAAAATCCCAGGACGATTTCGAATGGCACATCCGCGGCCAGGAACAATGACACCAACTACTATCTTCAACCTGTTTTGTTCACAAACCAAGGGACCACCATAATCTCTCTAGGGAAAAATAAACATAAAGAATGTCACTTCTCAAAATGCTTCAAGACACAGCTCCCACCTGTCTCCTACTGACTGGTTTCTTTTGGGGATGACCAAGCTCAATGAACAGGCAATAGAGTTATTCTTGCCATAGGACAAAAACCAGCTTCCAATATGTTTTCCACAACCAAAACTTAGGCAAACCAATGTCAAGGTTGGCCTCTGACCTTTCGTTGCTTCCTATGCAAGTTAAATGCTATGATCCATCTTTACATGTGATTCTCATGACTTCAGACTACCAGATGTTACTCTCCTCTTTCAGCTACCTGCAAGCATAGTATTTGTTTACGTGCATATAAACCAGATGAGCAGAAAGTGAGTTGACTAATAAACATCTTTGTCGTGATAACAGGCTTTGCGTCAAAGACTACTGACAAAGCCAGGTTAATATCCTTCTGTCAGTCAACCATGTTGCAAGGCTCCAGGATGAGAATCTATATGTACTAATGGGGGGGGGGCAGGGGAAGGGGAGGGAAATCCCAAATATAGTAAAAGGTAATATTTTGTGGACATAATTTTGAGACATAACTTGTTAAAATACTCTTTTTCATCATTCTGAGTGAATGAGACATCTATGCACCAGTACATGCATTCAGTGAAAATTTGGAGTATGACCAACTCAGATCAGGGTCTTGTTTAGCACTAAAATATATCCAGTTTAAATTAGGTTTGAAACGGTAATTTAGATACATTCACATAGATTTGGGACTTGAACATAGATACTGCAGTTTTTACCCAGGCAAAATGTAAACTGAACCTAGCAAACGAGCTGCAAAACTAGACAGTAAATGTTCATATCGGCTAGTGAGACATTGTTTCAAAAAATAAAAGCTGACAATTAGCATTGTATTCTCTCCGGATCACCAGAGAAACAACAATGCTTGACCTTTATTTGGTTTAGTTTTTTTTTCTGACTGACAGCAGATTAGTTCCCACATGAACAATGAACTATGTCAGTACCATCAGAGCAGCTCATAAAACACTTTCAGGAGTGGAGTTTCACCTGCCAATCTGATTTTGTTTCTCTGCCTGTTCTCTGTTGAGGAAAGTAGCTTCAAAGGGGAACTCAGGGAGCAGGAAACCATGCAGTGATTAAGACTGATTGATAATATTAATTCAGTCCATTCCTTCTTGCAGGGGAAAACAAAGTGCAGGATTCCCAGCAGACTTCCATGCAGATGATTCATTTATAAGCCTTGACGTGTCTAAGAGCTCGTTTATGATTAAATATTTGATTTTGAAGAAAATACCTTGCAGTAACAAAATGATCCTTTGAAATATTAATAATAAATGGAAGAGGCCTCCCCCTGATGAAGACCTCGTTTCCCCATGGTTTGGTAGTACCCCTGGGTAGGGAAAACTTCACTTCTTGGTTAACATCAGTATTAGGAAATCATCTATTCTACTCCAGATATTAAATGCATAATAATACTCATGACTGCCCTCCTTCTAGACATCATCTCATCAGGCAGATTTTCCACACAAAAAATTATATCTTCCCGTAATAAATGATTTACACCATTTCTCCTCAGATGTCTTTCCTCCGTCATCAAAACTTGTCCCAAGCAAAACAACTGTATCAAACTATACTTTCACTGAAGTAGGTCTCCTGTCCTCACTGATATGTTGCTCAGGCTTGATTAGGGAGACCAAATGCTCCAGCCTTCTGACTAATACTGAACCTCAGGACATTTTTGAATCTTTCTCCTTCTTTCATAACTTTATCAACTCTGTTGTGTAGTGACTTTGTATTTTGCATGCAAGTCCTCATCTAACTAAGTAGTTAAATTTGCTCCAGCCTTTGCTTTCTATTCAATCAAAACATACTGCTGTTTTTAGCACACAGACCACTTCAGCCCTTATTATACAGAACAGAAATTTATCTCAGTCTACAAAAGTGTTTAGTCACATGAGTATGTTTAAYGTTCGTGTAAATCCTTTACTGGTGTGGTGGTATGATGGAATTGAAGCAAAGGAACATCTTCCTGCACTCTGGCAGAAAATAGATCACTAGAAACACAAATCATTTTCCAATGCAAAAGATTAAAATAACTTTTTGTGTACAAGTTTAATGCAGAGAGAATAATTATAAAAAACTCTAGTTTATTATTCTATTTTATTATTTTATTATTATTTCTGGGAAAGAAATAGCCAGGTTGATGGCTCCTAAGAATGTATTAGGAAATGTAATATTTACCTCACAAGGCCCAGCACCAATGGTTTCAGCCACAGCACAGATTTCTGACTCATTCACAGTGATCTTCCCTTTGAGATATTGGTTGCATTTCTCATTTCCCAAAACAAACAGGTTTGCTACCCGGAGAAGGCCATCATAGTTAATTACTAGGATTGAAAAGAGAATAAGAACTTTATTCTATTTTAGGAAAAAAAAAAAAAATTGAAGATGCAGCCTGGATAAACTTACTCATGTAACTTCAGTTATTGTACATTCTCTCCAGTACTCACATTTTTGTCCAGCCTCACTGTTGTCATGCATTTGTCTTTTGGAGTTCTTATATTTGCTACAAATGAGATTTGCAAGAAATTTGTTTGGTGCGCATGTCTGTTCAGTTCTCTGAGAATATCTGGAGAAGCTTTTTGTACTAGAAGAAAGTGCTGGGTAACTGGGTTTATGCTACAGTCCACCACCAGCTTGCCCTGTCACGTCACAGAAATCAGAAAAAGTGAGCCTCAGAATGTTGTCACTCCCATCAGTGGAGCAAGGATTTTGCTCCCTGCCTTAAACACGAGTTAATGTGTAACAGTGCCTGCCATGGCCTAGGGATGGACGTGTGACTTGAAAAATACTGTAGCAGAGCAGAGTTTTTCTCGTTCTGTGCTGGCTCAGCTACACTGAATGACTTTGTGCCTGCAAGGGCAGAGCCACAGCTTTGTGCAATCTCCATTCATCAGTGTGAAGGTCAGGAAGCAGGAGCCCTGTGGAGCTTGCTCTTGTTCTACATGTCGAAAGACAAGCCTGTACAAGCTGCGAAGATAAATAAAGGGCCTGGACCTGCCTGTTCCCTGCACAGCCATCAAAAGAAAATGCCAAGCTTGCCCTTCACTGAATTGTTATCCTGCTTTCTTGAATACAAAAAAAATGGATGTAACACTTCTTCCTTCCCTGACTAGGATGCTGTGAGGATTCTATTAAGTAGTGCATAAAATATAGCACAAAGTCCTTGGATGACAGATGTTGTGTATTTACTGTATTACATAACTTCGCAACATTGCAAATTCCTTATCAGTTCTCTTAAGCTAAGCTTTCCTGTGATGCTGCACCATGCTCCAGCCTGACTTCCCTGTCCTCCAGACAGCCATTCCCCCCAGAGGATGGCTAATATGGCCATGCTGGGAACATCAAAGAAAGTCATCTGGGAGAGGGCTGGTACAGATTACTTGCCACCCACAAAGAAATGCGGAGTAATGGTTACAAGGAAGAGAGCCTCAGAATTACAGTCTAGTTTCTGCTCTGCTTCCAGGACAGCATGAGTATGTTGCTGCTGCTTACTCAGGGTCTGTGGCAAAATGACATTTGAGCACAGTAATTATTGGAGTAATCATTGTCAACTGGCAGCTATTAACTTTATCATCAACACATAATTAGCCAGATATAGTATTTACCAGACTAAATAAATGTCTGTTCTCCCACATATTTGTATTTACTTCACACAAAAACTGTGTTTAATAAACATTAGTAAGGTTGCGAAGTCAAGTACTCAAAAGTTAGGAAATGCCAGACTTAGGGCTGCCTGTGCATCCTTAGTTGACTGTCTTTGTGTATGTTAATTATATCTTTGATTACATGATTCTGTATTGGTTTTTCCACAGGCAGCTTGCTTTGGGATACAGAAAGAGACTGCTCAAGTAGATGAATCAGAATTTTTCAAAAAAGTGTCAGAACTCTGCAAAATAATTCTGTCAGATTTTTCAAACATGTAGAGCAATATTTTTCTCTAGTTCATTCTTTGAAATGTTTGAATCATTGTGCCTGTCACTGAAAAAAAAAAAAAAAAAAAAAAAGGATGGACTAGTAGAAAATATTTCATATTACATTATCTTAGATAAAATACTCAAAGATTCACAAAATCAGAAAAAAATTGAAACTGCATTTTATAACAAAAAGTGTTGGACAACGGTGGCATCAGGCAATACCAGCAGCCTCACCTATAATGACAAGAGGAAGTAAGCTGTCAACGTATTCATTTAGTTTTTAAAAATAGTTTCTTACATCCAGTGTATCCCCATCCATAAACGCTGCAACTGGTCTTCTCTGGAATGGTACATCCAGAAATGGGCAATCGGATTATTTCTACAAAATTTGTCAATATGGCAGGTCTGAAAAGAGAAAACAGATAATAGAGGTAATGGATTTTACTTAACCTTCTAAAATGTATCTTAAAAATGATGTTAAATCTATTATAGACCACAGCAATTAAAAAATGAGCCAATTATTTTCCTTCCTTTTCCATCTTTGAAGAATGTGATGGATTCTTCTACCTATTTTTTGTGCTACAGCTGTTAACTGTCATAAGATTTCTTGAAATGCTGTCACTTTTTACGCTATTTAACTTGGGTTTTCATCTTAAAAGTAAGTAATGATGGCATTTCATTTGAATATACAGTTTTGCTAATATGGAGAAAGTTGGAAAGCTCATATATACACAAGGATCTCAGTTACAATCTGGTGCTTATTCTATAAATTAAAACCATATACTAGTCAATGTGTTTTGTTTTGTTTTGTTTTGTTTTGTTTTGTTTTGTTTTAAAAAAAAAACAACTTAACAAAAAAAAACTCCCAACAAACCTAAACTTGGTTTTCAGGAAAAAAAAATGTAGGTACAATTTTTCAGAAGTAACAACTGTTTTCTGAGTTAGGTAGATGAACCTGCATTTCTGCATATATCAAGTAAAATTTCTTGCAACTGGAAATTTACCCCATGGACACACGATCTGCAGTATCAGAGACAGTAGAGAACTGAATTTGCAAATCTTATTTAGGAGGAATCTCATTCATCAGTTGAAAATCCTGGAATTGGCAATAATAGCTACTAACCTGCTAAGTTTTAGTAAGACCAAATCTGACCCTGCAGGGCCATATACCAACTGGGAGATATTCAGAACTTGTCTATGTTTCTCCTCTCCCTTTCCTTTGATATTATGGACTCCAAGCCAGGCTTTGTAGTCTTTCAAATCTTTGTACCTAAATGAGGCAAAGTTGGTTAGGATTTTGTTGAGTGTATAATAAAATAACTCAAAAAACTCTGCTTAATGTGATTATGCTAGAAGATCCTAACTATTACTCTTCACCAGAAATGGGTTTATGCTGCCAACTGCTATTCCAAAATCAACATGCTTGGATGTAAGTTTTTTGGTCCAAAGCCACTACATAATTTTATCTTTAACTGTTACTAAAATCTAATTTTTTTTTTCCCTAATAGTATCCAAACATTTAGATCCTTGGACAGTACGAACCTTTGAACTTTTTGAGATTTACCCAAGTTTTCTATTTTGTTCTGTCCAGTTAAGCAGAAGCATGAGATTATTTTCATAAAGAAGCAATTGTCTAACCATTATACTTGGAAAACAAATTTATACTTCTATGTAAAATAGCCAGAGCTCTTTTAGATTAACAACAATTAATAACAGAAAATACCAAGGTCCCACAGGACTTTTACATCAGAAAAGCAGTGCTAAAGCCAAACAGGAGGGAAGAATGCTGCATTTAAGTTGAAGAAATGTGCTGATAAGTTCCCCAAAATAGATGTATTTCAATATTGCAAAGCTACAGACTACTGTACCGAGAAGGGAAACACTGCCTTGCTGTTAAAACCCACTCTTCCTTTACCAAAGTACCTCCACAGATATGCTTATTCCTGGGGAGAAAAAAGAAGAAAAAAAAGAAGAAAAAAAAAAAAGTTATAGTGTTAGTTTCTACGTAGTCAAAATCTTTAAAGAGTACTTTTGCTCCCCATGTATGTTTGCTGGTGCAAGGTGGCTGACTGACAGCCTACAAAAACATGTCTCTGTCCCTTTGCTCTACAGTTTCAACAATTATAGTAGCATGACTTTGCAGAGATTTACTCCAATGTGTATAAACCAGGAGGAAAGAGAAATTCAGTTATTCTGTTCATTTAGTGGTTTCAAAGTTGAATTTATAATAAGAGATCTAATTTAAAAAAAAAAAAAAAAAAAAAAAAAAAAAAAAAAAAA
>JAYKAV010002888.1:2597668-2640735 GCA_035582835.1 Phoebastria nigripes | reverse complement strand
AGAACTGCTGGAAGGAGCCCAGACTCTATATGGAGTTCAAAGACAGCAGAATAACACAGATGCTTGCCTCCTTTTTTTTTTTTTTTTTTTGATTGTATTTTCGTTGAGGAACAAAATATCTAGTCCAAAAGGCTGGATTCTTCTTAAAATATAGATTCTGGCCAGTTTTCTTATAAAAATGTCACAATCAGGAGTATAAATATGTTCTTGCATATTATGTTTGCATCACTAATTATCAAAAGGAATTTACAAGATCACATCATCTGCTTTAGAAGAATGCCTAGTACACATAGGAAGGTTAAACTTATTATTTAAATGTGGCACAAATTCAGAGATGATTCCATGAAATAGATGAAATTCATCCAAATATACTTAAATATACCTGATAACAGAATTTGGATTGGATATATAAGAAAATATGTCATTGATTAATTTAACATTTAGAGGTGGGCCTTGGTTGCCAAATATGAATACAAGTTTCTAAGTATCACTAAGACTTTACCATTCAGACATGGCAATTCCATTTTGAGGTGTACAGTTAGTTTTTTGCAGAAAGTCCTGAAGTCATTAAGATTTTGTTTCAGACAACATTCTATTTGCTTCCTTGGTAACAATACAAAATAAAACTACATTTTTATGCCCACATGTAATACTTAAAAATATATTTTGCTGCTGGAGTATTCCAGGAAACCCTTTTTCATAAAAGAATCTGCAATCATTTAAGCACTCATCTGCTTAATGGAATTTTGTTGCATAGCACAAAATCCAGTTCAACTACCTTAACATTAGCTATTTAAAATTTAGGCACCCAGATGTAATTCACCTTACCTGTCTAAAAGTTCTTCAGACATCAAGGCTGTTTTAAAAATAGTGGAAAGATAAACTTTTCCAGAGAATGATTCAGCCCACCTATCTGGATATTTAGTCTAGGAATAGAGTGGTGTTCCTCTAGAAATGTCTTTCTGGACCATCCATTAGACTTCCAGAAAGGTCTAGTTCTGATTGGAGTTCATAAGATGCAAAGATTACCAAGGATGGGAAGGACCCCCAGAATTTGTCTAGCAATGAARCAATGTGGAAAATAGGCATTTCATCTTTTCCTTTACTCCAATTTTTCATTTAAGACCTACTTTACAACACAGTTTTAAAAGAGATGACGAATCATAAGCTAATAGAAGTGAGCTGTACTTTAATCTGTACCAGCAGACAAAAAAGACTTTTTTTTTACTTTTTTTTTTTTCATGATGGAAGATACAGGGCTGATGCATGAGATATATCTCCTATTATACATTAATGATTCACACTTCCAGCTGATGAGTTATGAATCAGAGTAATGAACATAGGAAACAGTAATTCTGTGTTCTGGATTTTACGCAGTAGCAAAGTAAGATCTGCCATAATGTAATACACAATTCCAGCTGTACATGTTAGGGTCTTGTCTTACAGAATGAAAAGGATTTCCCTACTTATTTTTTTAATACAGAATACATTTCAATTGCATGCAATGTTATGAGTGGAAAGCTAAATATGACACGGGTATAAATCCAACACTTCACAACTAAATGCACTGCTGTTAAAATGAAAATGTTGGTATGAAACTCAATTTTTTTTAACAGCCTCTAAAATAAACAGTTTAATGCTGGATGCTAAGCCAATGTTATGAAAAGGTCTGCAGTAGCTAATTGAAAGAGCAGAACGCTATGAATGCTTTACAAGCTCATGTGTGTAAGTTAGTGATAATCAAAATATAAATATTTCACTGATGGAGTGAATACTGGGAATCACCTGATGTTCCAGGAATGCTGATTTTCTGCTTTTATGGAATTTAACTGCAATCTAGAAGTATTCTTATTATGGTCAATATTTTCTACAGTTCCAAAACAAATATCCTAGTAGATGTATTGTCTTTCTAGTCAAAGTGATAGTTACCTGTATGTCAGACTAACCACCCATCCTTCGTTAGTTTGTGTTGGGATTCCATTTACAACTCTCAAATGTTTTGTTGAGGCACAAGGAATGACAGTATCTGAAAGCAGGTCCAGAGATCACATTTTACTAAAAACAGCGGTAGGAAACCTGTACAGTTGCACATAAGGACCACAAGAAGGTCAATATTTATTACGGATTAACTTTCCTGTGCTAATGAATTATATTTCTAGAGCATCAAAACTACTTCACTGAAGCTGGGTCAGTCTATATAAATATTCATGGGGAATATAAGATACATATATTTAAATAGKTTTTTTTTGAGATTTGCATAGTTTAAAGCAAACATTGAAAATCATTACCATATCTCACCACTGGCAAGACAGGACAGTGAGAATAGATAGAATATAATAAAGCTATTCTACATTTTCCTCTTGTAAAAGCAATTTTTCCCAAGCTGGATGTTTTTTTGTATCTTTAACTGATCTTTCTTTTGTTTCCCAATTGGAAAGAAACGGTTAGTCTTAAAGGATACAATACATGCGCTGCACAGTACATCTGCAAACTTACTTACCATCCAAGCTGGTTGTAGTAGGAGTTGTATCACCTTCACCTAGACAGACACATAAGATGGCCATAATACAAAATTAAAACACATCTAAAAATTGTATAGAGTAAATATATATATATAGTGCGGTTTGAAGAGACCAGTTAAAGGCATCAAATAAGTACACTTGGGAACTGCCAGCATTTTGTTTGTACTGGTTAAGCTGGTTATCAGTACCTGAGTGAACTACTAGTAGTTTAATACTAGTCCATATGAGTTACAATTGTAAAACAGACATATTCCAGCTCTGGAGTTTGACTCCAGAAATCATAATACTCACCATTGCTGTATACCCTACAAATGTTTGTTGTGAATATTTCCTTAGGAATTCATAGATCCAGATAATGAACTCAGAGTGAGTGAAGAAAATTTACATTTCTTCGGCTGTTGTTCTTTATCTACATTGACACAAATAAACTTTTGCACAGTTTGTTTACTCTTCACATAGATGCCAAAATATCACCTGAGACTTCAAATATCACCTCTCAGAGATGCTGCAGTTCAGACTATGAGGAAATGCAGCAGATTGCTGCTAGGAATGAATGTAACATTATCCTTAATCTCTAGAGATCACAGACATGCATTCAAAAGCCTGATTTACCATTTAAATGTTCTCCCAGGATGTACAGCACAGTGATTTAGAAATAAGAATTGAAGGGAAAAATTTTGAACATAAATGTGAATTGCACATTTTTCGGCATAAATCTATCTTTTTCCACTGAACATCAGTTTATTACTGAATTCCCTAGGATTTTTAATTCTATTTACTTAAGCTCTTTAGATTTTAACATGCAACTTTGGAGGAGTGATGTTCCTAATTCTTGCCAGGAGTTAAATCATCCCATAAACATCTGAAAGCAGAATCTAATCTATATAGCACATATACACTTCAGCATATATATAGTGAGTTATCCTAACTTTACAAACAAGTACAGATCACATAAAGAGACTATGAAGCTTGTAGCATAGAAGATAACTGTCCCTGGGTTTCTTGAGGCCACAGCCAGCATTCTGACCACTAGACAATTCTTTGTCTCCGTCCAGCCCTCATTCAATAGCTAGATCTGTTGGAAAATGTTTGACCATCTGTAATAGCCCTTTTATGCCCCTGCTGCATAAATAAGCCTTGAAATCTCCAAGCTGGTCAAGGGAAAGGACCCCTTGTTCATATATTGCACAAGCAGCTTCTGTCCGTTCCTTCTCAGTCATGCACAATTGATTCTTGATAGAATTACACATTTTCTGCTGCCACAAGTTGACAACAGAAAGGTATGCATATGCATGTGACACCATGGCTTCACTGGGACTGCACAGCTGACAATGCCTGAGGCATACCAAGTACTCACATCGAGAAATAGGGCAGTAATCCCAGGGAATGAGAGGATCATCTGTGTAACACCAGGGACCATGAAAATCATCATCTGGATTGCGGCAATAGTTTTTCTTCAGTTTACTAACATCTGGTTCTCTGAATATTTGTATATGCCTACAGGGAAAAAAAAATTCAAAGTGCTGAAAAGCTTTATACTATAGCCCAAATTTTCAAAGGTTAAATGTTGCTTTGCTCCACATTGTAATATTAGCTGATTGAGAAGCCTACAGGTCAGGGTTTAGGGCTGGTTAAAATCAAAGGGAAGATGAGACCCAAATATTTGCTGGATCTGGGTCCAAGTTTCCTCTGGTTGGTATTTTAAGCACTGTGTCCACTGGACAGCTGGGAGGTTTCTACATCTCCCACTCAAGCTAAAATCCCTGGATACCCTGAGGAGGGATCTTTACACTGATTAGAAGAGCATCTGTGTTGCCCTCAGCAAATCTGCAGGCCTCTCTGGGAGCACAGGTACCTTCTCCCTGCAGATTAATAGTTAGTACAAGGGAGCACTGAATCTGCAGAGAAAGCTAAATTTGGGCAAAGGAAAGACAAACACAAGAAAGTTAGCAAGACTGAGCAGCAGGCAAGGAGAGGGATGAACGGCTCAGACAAACCACAGGTCACCTAAATTGCAAACCTACATGAGGCACTTTAAAGGTGAAAGTTTGGGGTGACAATGTGAAGCAGAGCAACCTGTTTATTTCTGGTTTGTCAGACAGAAGCATACAGGCTTCCTAAGTTACAGCTGCACTGCCCTTTAGTTCATAACCTACCATGCATGCTGCTTCTAGCACACCCATAACCAGAGTAACTGCTGAAGTGAGACAGATAACTCCCCAAAGAAGTTCCCAGGTGGAAAATTTGTGGGAGTAAGAGAAGAAAAGCTGATCTGTGCTCAAGATTATATGAATGCAATTGCATCAAGCATCCAGTTGGTTCAAGCTGTCTCATTCACAGCTAATTGAAGACTTATCAGAGCTCTCAGAAGTCATGAACTTAAACCTCTGCCTCCCTTACATGGACAGGACACTGGAATATGTATGCTGTCTCTGACCCTGTGTAGGGAAAACCACATATAGTCCAGTTGGTGATTCCAGACAGTGCCACTGAAGTCTRCCTTTTGCAATACAGCTTCCCCAAAGGCTGACTGACTGACTTACGTGCCTTTACGTGGTTGACCATCAAGTCAGCAGCAGGAATCGGACAGCCAAATTCCAGAGGGCAATGGCTAATATGTTGGGCACTATGACTGTGGCGATCATGAGCATTAACTCAAGAACAAGTACCAAAAGTAATACAGACATAATCACATCGACTTCAGAAACTAAAGGAAAACAAAGGCAAACTGTTTCCACCCGGGCCTCTAATGTGTGTAATATCTCATACATAGCAAACTTTTTATGAATCTCTGTCTTTGTGCAGTACCTGGAAGTCATTGTTCTTGTCACTCCTGAGATTTATTAATCTACTGTTCTGAACCAGCAGAGACAACACTGAGGATCCTGGCATGATTGAAAAAGTCTTGGAAACTCACAACTTCTTTTGTACTTACTGCTGATTCATTTTTGCTTTAACAAATAAATTGAAGTAACTTGCCATTTCTGCTACTTGAATATGAAGCCAAAGTAATGATAAACAATAGAAATTGCAAGTTGCTTTAATGGCATTTGATGTCAGTGTCATTAGATCGTAGACTCAAGATTCAACTTCAGGCTGCAAGGGACCTTAGGTGGTTTCAAGTCCAACCTCCTGCTTGAAGCAGCATGAGCTATGAGATCAGATTGATGAGATAACCATTTCCTGCTTTATTCCTGCTATCCTCTCATAGAACAAAACTTGCAAGGACAAAGATGGGGTAAACCAGGCCAGTAAACTAAACACTAAGAAACATCCCAAAGCCTGCAATTAGTGGTTAGCCTGAACAAAGACATGTTGCGTAATATATTTAAACACCGAGAGGAAAAAAAAANNNAAAAAAAAAAAAAGAAGAAAAAAAAGATATTAAAGCTTCAGGGCATAAGGGGCTGTTTTAGAATCACTCCAGAAGAAAAAGAGATGCCATCTGGAGGCAGTATTTATTTAGGACTCACTGAACCATCTCTTTCTGTTTTGTATGTACACACCTACGTAAGTCTTCAATATTCTTGTCCCATGTGGAGCAAGTTAGCCCAAATCTTGTCTTGGATAGATTTCCCATGTAACCCTTGCCATTGCCACGATAGCAATCTGAATAAGAACGTTGAGACAAAAAGAAGTGGAGGGTGATTGTGCAACATTGAAAAGAAAACTCTTCCTTTCCATCAGTAATCCAAGTAATTAAACACAAGTGTTATATTTAGCAAACACTATACAATATAAATCAGACAACTGTATAAATCAAATCAGAAAGAAAATGGGAGAAAGTTTTCAAATTTAGATACATAATCTCCTGCTTGAGACCTTCATTCTCAGCACAGTAACATTTTAAATTTTGTCTTACTTAGATAAACTGGGAACATTTCTTTCATAAATAGTTTATGGTTAATTTAGAAGGGTCACACAGAATATTCTAAAAATTGTCAGGAGCTGTTTTATACAAAACAAAGCGAAAATGCCCCCTTAATCCTCCCTCCTCAAAACCCAGGCACTCTTAACCTATTACTACACTAACTTACCTTTATGTAGATTCTGGATACTGGCAACAGTATATAATTCTAGACTTAAGTTCTACTTTGGCAAAATCAAAAAATCAACATGACTTTAATTTTAATGTAATTCAAAAACTTGCCTGTTCACTCCAGCAGAAGTCATGTTTAATTCATAACCTTTTATCACAAGACTTTTTGAGGCTTTTCAGGAGGATTGTTTAAAATGATCGCTACTATAAAGACTTTTTGTATAAAGCATTTCATTTCATATTCATCAGTATTTTTACTTTTTGATAATTGATACTTTACGAAAAATACAGAATGAAAGTCAAAGTTTAATCCTTTCTCTGACAGGACTCTTGCAACTGCAACTCCTTCAAATTTTAAGAGAAAAAATGGCTAAAATTTAAAGATGGAGATCTTAATGCAGCCTGATGTAGGGTTGTAGGTGTGAGGTCTTAGCCTCAGTTTATGCTATGACTGATATCAGTTCTCGGGATGCAATAATGTTCCTTAGAGTAACACCAAGACCTCATGGGAAAAACATTTGCCTGAAGACTCAGAGTGGACTTTACAGGCAGAGGTAACAGCTTGAAGCTTAGAGGCTATACGGGAAGTCCCACGTGTTTTTTTCAGCTCAACTCCTTTTAGACAAGGGGGCATATGGAAAAAATAAATTTAAAAAATCACTTTTGGTGGCCTCATATGCAATTATAAAAAGACTGTGAACCAAGGAAATCATCTCTGGAAAAAGGCCTTTCAAACTAAAAAAGGTAAGACAGTGGAGCCGATCTCTGGCTAATATAAAACGGCACACAGATTCACCTTGTCTAAAAATCAGATCCAATAGCAAATCTTTTCTGCAGTTTCCCTGCTGGAATCGAAACGAACTGAGAAATGAATCTCATTTACACCATGATGAATCCCAAGTATGCAAATAAAGCCAAAGCAGAACTAGACAGGTGTAATACAGATGTACTGAGACCAACTTCTCCAGTTTTCAAGCCTGCCTATCTGCTGTTTGGAACAGTACAGCATTCACTTAAAATCACGTTGTCACCCTTCCCTCTGTTACCTTGTTCATTTGATACATCACACTTAGGAATCTGGGAGCAATAACCAATACGGATGTTTGGGTCAGTGGTAAAACACCAGGGTGATTCAGATCCATCTGGATTTCGGCAGTAGTTCTCCCTTAAATCCCTATAAAAATAAATATGTTAGCTCACAGCAGGGATAACCTAAAACCACCGATGCATTCTATTGCTTTTTATTATGAATTAACAATAACATAAGCTCCTTAAGTTCTGTATGTTACTGATCAGTGTCAAGTGCAAGGAGATGAGGAGCCAGTAAGAACACAGTGTCCAGAAAAATATAGTAATTGTAATAAGAATATGGCTATGGGAATTCATTTTCAGTGGACCTATGTTTTGTCTGGATATAAGATTTCATTTGAAGATTAACAATATTTTCCATATAGCTTATTTTTATTCAGGATTCTCCATCAAAAAGCTGATGTTAGATACACCTGCAATCCATTACAAGTGCTTTTAAATACAAACATTACCAAAGTGCTTAAAATTCCCTGTACTTTGAATGGTTCTGCTGAGTTTAGAGAAACAGAGTCCTGTAGACTGTCAGTGATTCATTTAAGAAACTGAATCTTGGAATATAAAAAAATGTATGTGGAAATTCTATACAGCTGTTACCTTTAAAGTAAAAGTTAGTCACAAGGGAACATCTTTAAATGTCTCTCGCAGCTTGCATGAAATAGTGAAACCTCTTAAATACAAGTTTTATTTTCCCATCTCCTGACAGTTGTTGCCATGTTCTGTGCATCTCCATATTTCACCGTATTTTTCTATCTATCTGCAGCGCTCACTGATAAAAGACTATGGAAAGAATGGGCCTAATACTGCAATTCTTACTCATGTGAGTTTTGAACAGTCATATCAGCAGTTCTATTGATTTTACTCAAGCTATTGGCCTGAATAGCCACTACGCTCTCAAGCATTGGCTGAATAAGCAGTCCTAATATTTTTAGCCCCTCTATGCTGCTAGGAACATTGTTAAAACTGCACGAGGGCCTAATCCTGCAGCAGCGTTACATAGGTACAGCACAAATTGGTTTAAGTGGTGGTTTGTCTGAGAAAAACCTGTGGGATCAGGCTCAAGCACTAACTTCCAGGTAAATTCAAGGTGGTGGTCCTGAGATTGACAGAGGAGGCTCAGGATCAGTCCTATTTTCCATTACAACGATTGTTACATTTTCAGTAGATGTGTTACAATGCACAGTATTTGATCAATAAACCAAACAATAGTAGTGAAGGGATTAAGACAATAAACCTAACTGTTTTGCTCAAGCAAGCTATTGTTAGAGAGAGAATCCAAACTCAGACTGGAATCTTTTTTTTACCTTGAAAGATCCACACTTAAATTCCAGCACAAGCCCAGACTGATATTTAGCCATCAATAAAGACATATAGTACAAACCAGGCTTTGGATCCATGCTGGTCAGCTAGGTTTCCTCTATGCTCAGTGAAAAAAGGACTGAAAGAGCATGATTAAGGTAACTGCCTAAAATAAGTAGATCCTGGAAGTGTATGAACTGTACAGAAAAGTTAGATGACCAGTGGTCCTCCAGGTAAAAGCTGTCCTATTCATGCAAGTACATTTAGTAATGAGACAGAAAGAGGATTAAAAAGATGGAAAATAAAAGAAGTGTTGTCAAATATTATAAATGTCAAGTATTGCCAAGGAGATTACACTTAGGTAACAATTAGAACATATTAAGTTAAAGTGAGTAACCAAACTGCGAATGAGTACTTACCTCCATGAAAGAAAAACAATAGTAATTTACCAGCACTATTGGGATTCAGATCCCAGTCTGGAAAACATCCATACACTTCACAATCAATTAAATTAATGAATACATGCTTGAAGAAAAAGTTCATAAAAAACCCCTACAGTTTCACACACGTTCATCTAGAACTAATTTTGAGATCTGAAGAACTGATTTTCCCATGTTCATATGGTTTTCAGCATCAGCAAGTAGAGTGAATACATCAGGTCGCAGAGCAGGGACAGGGATCCTATGGTCTGCTTTGGTGGCATGAATTTCTAAACATTTGAAAACTAGGCTCTTTTCCCACTGCAGTAATACCCACATGTCTCTACTCACTTGCACTTGAAGTTCTCGGGAGTGATGTTGTGCTGGTGAGGAAACTGGGAGTCCCACCGCTGGCACTGGATTCCACTCCATATGGTGTTGACCGTGCCACGGTAACCCTCACCCTGTCCCTGAATGCATGTTGATGTCTCAGCTGCCGCCTCTGTGCTATTCACGATGCTTTCATCTGCAGACCCAGAGAAAAAGTGCTGTTTCATTTTCTTAAGACTGAGCCTGGCTCAGGATGTCAGGTTTGAACTCTACATTGCAGTTCAAATAGTGGTAATTGGAGTCTTTGGTGAAATTGCCAATCTGATGTCTTTTACAGAATATTTTTCTCCTCTTCACATTCACAACATCCATGAAATCAAAATAGGTGTTAGACCTTATGCTAGTTTATCCACTTTCAGGCAAAGAATCTGTAACATTTAAGAGCTTTTGTTTAGTGAGACACCTGGCCTATGCTATATCATTGAAGGTCGGGAGATATTCCTGGTTACTCTTTCCAGTTCAGCAGATATTTTCTCATTGGCTTAGCTTTACAAAACTGAGTGACCACCCATGTGCGCACTGTTAAACATGTTAATACATGTTTGCAGGATTAAAACCCGATTGGTTTTCTCCAAAGAATTCCCAGAATATCAAGTCACAGGAAAAAAGATGCAGATAAAAAAAAAAGGAGATAAATCCTATTATAAAGTAATATGCTAAATCCTCCTTGAAGTTTCTCTTTTTATGCCTCATATAGTTAGAGGGAAAAAAAAAAAAAGCCCAGCTTTTGGAAATCAAAGATCAGTATTCTCTACAGAGAGACAAAGGTTTTAAAGACTAACAAATTCATCAGACTCAAGATCTTTTACAGATGTTGATATACTCTGCATTCACCGTGGTGTGGGCTGTCTTGAACTAAATTCAGAAAACAGTGGTTTTTGAAATGACTCATTCACATAACTTGAAAGTCTCTTTTTATTTCTTATGCAATTTTCATAATGGCAAATTAATGGCACAGATATTGCATCAGATATATACAAAGTAGTACAAAACCAAATACACTGCAGTAAGAGTAACACTTCTACAATGTCCCAAAAAGCTCCCAACATAATATTTTTGTAACTAACTGCCCATCTATTGGTAATTGCTATTGTTCACAAGACTAATTTTATTAATTACCTTAAAATTATTAGTTGCCAGCAATAAGTATGTTAGCAAAGTTTTAAAATTAGTTTTCTACAAATGGTCCAGTGATTAGAAAAACATTTGTGTGTTACTCATAATATAGTTCATTCCTGGTAACTTGAGCCAGTTCTATGAACTTGCACAGAATATGGATCTTAAGGAAACCAAATGTCATAACAGATGGGTTTGGCTGATTTGCTGTCTAATCTTCTATGTTAAAGATCACTTCCCTGTCAGATGATAACATCAAGTTTTGCAGTTGAATTATACATTTCTCCGTGCTGGAGAAAATTTCCCTTTTTCTCTTCATCTCGTTGATGTTTTTACATCAGTGTTTCAYGGTCAAATTAATTTCCTGTCCTTCCTTCCCAAGGCACTTTGTCTGCAAAGGTTGTCCTGTTTCAATTGGATTGTGAGTTCCAAGCTTGTTCCAAAGTCAAAAGGACATGGCACTGAAAGTATCACAAGCAGGCTTCTGCAAGCTGACAAATGCACCCTTTCTAGTGGATTCATCAAATGGGTTTGCAGCTAGTAACTATATTTTTAATCATTATTACTCACTTTTTAAATAATTGGACAACAAAAATACAAATTCATACATCTAATACAAATACATAGCTGCATATTTCAGTTTTCCATCATAACTAATATATGAAAACAAATTGGAATGATATTCTAAAAAAGCTCCTAAGCTGATTAGACTAAACATTGCTGTGCCACGTTCAAATACATATTAGCCTTTTAAAAATATATATATGCAATGCTTTTATTAAAAATGAAAGAGATGTGGTGTATAATTTGGAAAAAAAATAAAGAGTTACCTACCATGACAAATTTCAGCATACATATGGCATACTGGCTGCATAGTATTTCCTAAGTAAATTAATGAATTACAACTATATAACTCTAGCAAAAAGTCTTCTTAAATAATAGTAATAATGCATAAAAATTCAAACTAATACAAGCTATTACAAAGACCTTATTTATACACAAGAAGTTACTATTTCAACTGTAATGAACTGTATAGTACATCTACTCTGTACTCAGTCATACTAGGGAAAAAGTAACTAGGTTGATGTTTATGTATCATTGTGTGTGGGCTTTTTATAAATCACATGCCTGAAATGAAATAACTAATGCATCAATTGATTTAAGCAAGGCCATAGAGTCATGTTGCAGAGCATTCCTTCTTATACATCTACAGATACACAGCTCATCTTACACTGTGTCTGGACAGTGACCTCTATCTGTAGATCAGATTTTACAACAATTTGTCCGTGTCAAAATATCCTATTTAAAGGAACCAGACAAACTTAACTTTCACATTGTCATGAATACTTTCACAGCCAAGCCACTTCTGGAAAGACTTACATTATAATGGCTAAAAGAGAAATTATTTCAAAATCTGCAATGTGTGATGGATTATCTGCTACTACTACTTTGTGGCAACTCTCAATAAGAATTCTAGTGATGAAGAGGATCACTAAAATATTTTTATTTGAATTGATAAAGCAATTCTATCATTCCAAAAGGTGCACAGAGCCCTCCCCAAACTCTTCTTGCTATACCACCTGCATTTCCTACAAATGTCTAATTTTCAAACGTGAAAAATGAGACTCCAAAGTATTTCTGAAATTTAATTCTGAAATTCTGAGGACTTGTACCCTCAGAAACAATCTCTCCCATTCTGGCTCTTGAGTCTCACAGAAAGCTCAAAAATTATCAAAAAAGGCTCAAGAAATCCTTCATTCAGCTGGTGATTTCCACAAACAGGCATGTGGGAACAGTCTCCCTGTTCGTGTTAATGAAAGGTGAGCTGGATGCACACAGGGACATGCAAAAGCTTGAGGAGCGGTGCCTGCCTCACCAGGCATTACAGAGGTGCTCTGCAGACTATAAGGCAGTTGCCAAACTTTAAGAAGTGCCCAGGTTGTCCAAGCCTACAACTTAAACAGTCATCTCCATTCAGTACTGGTCTTGTTCAGTTAATGAGACTAATTACTCTTGTCACCCATATAGCCAATTATCTAAAGTTTAATAACTCTGAGCATGAACATCAGATGTGCAGAGCACTGGTGAAAGAGTCCTGAGACCACGCTCACCAGTTCTCTTACAAGGTGGAAACAAGATCAAGCTAAAAATTAGTAAGGCTGAATTCCTATCCTTATCCTAGCAATTTCTTTAAATTATAAATTAATACCTGCAACTCCAAGGGCTTATTCCAATGAGAGAGACATTATGAATTAAGTTAGAAGATGAATTTAAATTCAATAAGCAATCCTTACTATGCAGGCAGGTACTTTTATTTCATATTAGAAGTACCTTTTTTTTTCCCCTGTTCCAGTTCAGCTTTTATAGTTCTGAACGGAGATAAAAAGTACTGTTAAAGGAAGATCACATGAAAGATCATCTTGTAAAAGACTACTATTTATGATTTATTAATTAAATGTCACTTCTTATTCCTGTATGAAACTTCATTATGAACAGAAGAATTTCGTAATTGTCTAGCAGCATTTTGCTACTTTTGAACTTTGTTATATTTTTTTTTTGTATTCTGGATGACTCAAATTAACCATGTAATTCGGACAGCTACTTGAGGATTTCCTGTTAGTAGTGTTTCCACCTTCACATGTTCACTCTGAAGTCCCCAAGCGAAGTGCAATAATGCAAAGGTTTCCTTTTTTCCATAAACCCCTCCCTATTTTCATACTTCAAAATACATAACTTTATTAATAAGGGCCAGCTCATGCATTCATAGATGCTTAAGTAAAGAGATGAAACATTATCCAGAGCTTCATGTGTAAAGCCACAGATAGTCTTCTCAGTTCTGGTTCTCACAGTAATGCCAGCATGAGGGAATCAGCAGGGGCCTTGAGTCATTCTACAGCTGAAGTAACCAGTTAGAGTACTATTTCTGTGTTTAATCCCAATGACCCAGAAGAAAATCCTGCACAAATTTTAGGTCAATGGTGAAACTCTTACTGACTTAAAAGAAGGTAGGGATTTTCCTGGAGTATTCACGTTCTTTCATGGTAATACTATTTATGTATTTTTGGAAAAAGACATAGTTGGAAAAGAAGCAGAGTCCGAAATTACTTCATCAGGAAAATTCCTACTTTTGCTTATATTGTTGCAATGTCTTTCCTAGTGTGTCAGTCAACAAAAGGAAAATGTGCCCTAACAAAAGATTCTAAAAAGTAGATTTCAAAAGATAAGAGGTGCCTAACCCAGTAAGGAAAGTGTTCTAAACACAGCAAAGTCCTCATTAAACATGAACCATGCAATTCTGCAAATGTTAGTAAGAAACTTGAGTGACATTATGAGGAGAAGCTGCTCATGTTCTGTTACACTGCCTCCAGGTATCCCTACCTCAAGCAATACGATCTACAGTTCTGGGAAGTATGATAGTGGCAGTTCTTTTCTTTCCACATGTTTCCTTCAATGTACTATCTCACAGTACATGAAATGGAAAAAAAAAAACCAAACCACTGATTTCTAGTGTTTTGGGTTTTTTTCAGTAAAAGCATATGAGAAAGTGAAGAAATAAATTAGACCCAAGCTCAAGAATCACAGTACTGAAGAACTCATTGTCACCTAAAACCTGCACACCTACAGTTCATTTGTCCTTGAGCACAGAGCGATCTTTCTGGGTTGTTCCAATATCTACAACTAGGCTTTGAATCCAAAAATTTTTTAGTTTCAATCCATTAAAAAAAAATTTGGATCTCTGCAGGTTCAGAGCTCTTAAATCTCACTTTCAAAGCTATCATAGAAATGATGAAAAGGTTCTGAGAAGGATCCTTTTTGAGGAAATTAGACTAAGCCATTGCATACGCAATGAATGCTGGACCTGTGCTATGCCTCCGTGTGAGGTGAGGTGGAAGGTAACACTATCAACTACTAAATATCAGTCTCTTTTCACTGCCTCTTTTCTATAAACATCTTTATCTTACATAAACATTAAGCTTAAACTGAGTGGCACCTTTATTTGTTTACATACTATGATTCAACAAATAACTCTTTAAGCAGAACTTCACATTCAAATGGGCAGTTGAAATCTCTGCTTCTAAAGAATGGGTAATCTAATACTGGTGATTCTTTGCCTTCCCAAAAGTTGTAGGCACACTGCAATGGTTCATTTTACACCTAGATTCTCAGTTTTGTTGTTTCATTACTTGCTCTTTCCCATCAAACCCAGACCCCTATTGAATTCTCTCAGGGCTTTTCGGGCTCCAGTCACCCCTGCCTATTGCCTATGAGTAGACAGCAAAGGCTAAATCCATGGTAAAATCAGCTGGGTTGGTTGGAAATCAGGTAGGCAGCAGCCAAACACTGTCCTTACCGTAATAATTCCATATAGCTCTGCAGCTCTCGAATGACTGACACATGTAGCTTCATTTCAGGGCCTCAGCACCTCTCTCATAGCCCTATWGCTCATCCACAGAAGTGCAGCTATCTTTTTTTCTTTTTTTTTAAAAGCAGTATTAGCTTCCTGCTCCTGTCTTCCCTGTAGTCCATGTCCTCATTCATGCCAAACTAACAGTCATTTTCTTTTTTCATATTTGCTGTCACTGCTTCCATTTCTTCATTTCATCCTACACTTCTTTATTGCTGTTATAGTTGTCCTTTTATCCTCTCTTCTAACTAAAAATTGTCTCAAGCCAAAACCACAGACACATATGTGAGCAACTTCAAACCAATCCTGGGGTCCCTGAAGTCTTAATCCAGATCCAATTTTTGCAGCTTGAGCCATCTCTAATCCCTAATTGCTCCTGTCATCTCTTTCTCACAGCCCTGGCTGTAAGCCACAATGTTTTATGCTGCCTTCTGTGCTTGGAAATAAAGTTACAATGCCCTCCTGTCTCTTCAGTCTTAAAAACATATTTATTTTCTGAATGCTTCCTTCCACTGACTTTTTTGCCGAAAATTTTGTATATGAGCTGTTGTCAGCATTTTGGCTATAGAGCATACTAGCACTCATGACATGTAGCAAAAGCCACAAGCAGCATGCTGCCTTGTGGTCACTCCCCCAAAGGGAGGACACCTATGTTTTTGTATATGGTCCAAGGACTTGGATTTGCAAAGCATTTTTTCTAATTAGTATTTCTTGTAAAATATATAAACAGTCCTCAGCATAGGAATTAAAAACCTGTGTGAGAATCCAAACCACAAAGCTATAAAGACATATAACTCATGATGTTCTCTTTTTAGTGTACTGAGATTGCACACAGCCACAGCTTCAGAAAATTGAGCAGCCACTGAAACCCAGAATGGCTTAGTGTTTTGGGCTCCCTGCTAGGAGGTGGGAAAACAGTTTTTCTATGTGCCTCAAGAAAGACAGAAAACTGAAAACAGGGCTTCGATATTTTGTGTTGGTATTCTGGTCACCGAGCTGGTGATATAACAGTAATATCAGCAATAAATTCCTTCTCTGGGTTATAAAGGAAAGCACTGAGCAGCGTCACATCCTAGGTAGAGGGCAATGCCATACGCCTGTGCTAAACATCCTTTGAAAATGTCTGCTGGATAAAGCACTTTCAAGATCACTATTGTATTCTTCCTCATATAGATTGCTTCAGTAATTTCCAAAGATCTACAATTTTCTGCAGTGAAAATACAGTTTTGCATGTGAAATTTCTACTGATCTTAATACACTTCATAACTGAAGATGAAAGAAAGGATTTCTAGTTAATTCAGTCAACTTTTGCCTAGAAATGAGACAAAAGGCTTTCACCACAACATTAAAATCATTACATTGTGGGTTTTTTTTAAATTTCATTTTGATGATTACCTTTTCTTCAGGGCTCTAATCGTGACTTGGATAGACAAAGGTGACATTACCGTAGTTTGCAGGAGATCTCCCACCCAACTATTTTATAAAGCTTAGGCCAGGCTGTAGATACCGAAAGTTGCATGCACTGTAAGCTTACGTGACCAACAAAGCCAGATGTGAATCCTCAGAACACTGACACACAAGCTCAGGAAATGCCAAAGGATAAAGGTTTATAAAAGTTGCGTTTGTGAAACAGTCAGCTGTAACTTAGGAATATTTTTTTTGGTGATAAAAACACTTCTACCAGGGGAAAAGAACAGATCTAGTATGCTACATATGATTCATATATTATCTAATAACTAGAGAAATGTAGGAAGCACAGTTTAGTTTAAAAAAACCCAAACAAACAAACAAAACAAAACAAAAAAAACCCAAAACCCACAAACCAAAAATCCGAAACAACAACTCCTAACTAAATGAATTAACTAAAAAATTGGAAAGATGATTCAGTTATAGAGCTAAGCAAGACTGTGTTCACAATGGGGAAAGACTGAACTTTCCCCTTTATCAAAGATTATCAATAACTGTAGATACAATTACATGAATTAGTACTGTAGTTCACAGGCAAGACTTTCAACATGGGTGTGACTTAATGGGTGCCTGACACAAAACAAGCAGTACCTGTTAAGTTTCTTCTGTCTCTGGAGAACCTGATTACAGACATTGCCCAAATTAGCAAATTAACCTCACTTTTTTACAGTGGAATAATTTTGCTACTTTTAACTACCTTATACTGCATTTACAATGACATATGATAGTGCAGAATAAGTTCAATTACTCTGCATCAGGAAGTACATTAAAAGTATTCTTACTCAACCTTTGGGTTTCAAACAATTGACTAATTGATAAGAAGTGACTGACACTCCAAGACATTACACTGGCCTAAGCCAAGAACAAACAAGGAGAGAAAATTCTGAACTATTGGTGGTGGAAGCAGAAAACACCATAATTTGCAGAAAACAGCATAATTCGGTTTGGTAAGAATTCCAGGTGAAGATGGAGAATCCCATGCTTCCCCCTTTAGGTAGCAACTGCTCACACATAAATGTTCATGCCAGAGCCATTCCCTCTTCTCTCCCCCCCCCTCCCCACCCCGCCCCAGTATTTATATATATGCTAACATTGTAGGAAAAATACAGGATTACATTATGGAAACAGACTTTTTGTAAGATCCACTGCTGCCTCTATTTTATCTGGATTTTAGATACCTCAGTAATGGTTTATCTTGGTTTATATAACAACAACAACAAAATACAGAGAACCCTGAAAATTAAACAGTCATTAAATATCACTCCTTTTATGGTTTGTTTTGKTTTTGTTTTTTTTTCCCCCTTTTTTGAATTCCCATGTAAATCCATTTCCAGGTGAGCTTTACTGTGCTTTTTAATAGAATCCATTCTCTTCTTCTGTCCTCCTCCAAGAGAGCCAAACGAATTCTACAATGACATAAGCCTACTGAAGTGACACTTAGAGCTAGATGAAAAGCAGAGTGTCTGGTTTCGAGGATTTTTTTTTTAACACTTAATTTTGGTCAAAACTGAAGCAGGACAACAAAGGAAACTGTAGTTTCCAAAACTGCAGATCTAAGAGAAACTGACTTTCTCATGAGCTAACATGACATTGAGTTTCACTGAGCAGTTTTAGAAGCTTCCCTTTGCCTTTACTTCACGGAAAATCCAAAAATAGTTTTCCCTCTTCTGCCTGTATTCCTGGGGGCTCTGCCACAGGGCTGGGGTACATGAAGCTGACAGACTTCTACAGTATGGATTCAGTTAAAGTCATTCCTTGTTTTCAGAAATTGTCTTTATTCCCAAGGTGTTATAAACAAAGTATTTTGAGTAAAGAGAATAAAAAAATCTGCCTAGGTATTACGAGACTGCCTTTAATATCATGCTTGTACATTGATTATTTCACATGTTGTCAGGGCAAAAAATTGGACCCCAAATCTGGCAATGAGAAGTACAGGAGATAAGAGAGGAGACTATCGCCTGTAGATCCCACAAGCTGTGAATGAGGCAAGGAATTTCAGGGATGCAAATCTCAGTTTCCTGATTAAAGCATGTCCCAACAAAACTTAATTCTACCATCTGCCTCAGYCCCAGCATTACCATGAAAGTCTAGAAAAATTACTTTACCCAAGTTTTCAAGGGAGGTCCGATAGTTTTACCTTCCTCATTGTCCCTGTACTGCTCATTTAAGACATCTAATTATCAGTAGGAGAGAGCTGTCAGAGTTACCACCAAAGTTAGGAGGATCTGGGCTTTGAAGATAGAACATGCCACAGAATGCTCTAAAAATTCTGAACTGAAGCATCTCAAAGTGGGCATCCATATTTGTATACCTTAATGTTACTTTGGTTCAATTCACTATCTGTAAAGTGAGCATAACAAAAGCCACCATCTTGTAGTTGACGAATGAAAAGAAATTAATTGCCTGTGGAGTGCTTTGATACTGGAGTGCTGAATGTCACAGAGGAACCCATGAGGAAATTAATAATTCTGTCTTCAGCACAAGGCTGAATAGTGTGCAGGAACCGAGGCCTAGAACCGCACAATGTGCAAGAGGAAAACAAAGCAATGAACAGTTGTTGACAGAGAGAGCACTGGGTAGGGAAGGTGTGCATGCACCTACTCCCAAACTGTAATGCAGATGTCCAGCATGGCCAAACTAATACTGTATGTGAGACCTTCATGATGATATTGCCTCACTTTTTTAGTTCTTGATTTTCCTATATTTTAATGCAATTTCCTGTACATAAGATATACACGTATTCCAGTGCTAAGTAACACACAACTCTTTATTTCCTGTCCAGCTTAAATATAATGTCTTTATAGGAGATCCTCATTGAAAGCTATGTTTTAAAAGTCAGTGAAGTGCAATGAATGAACTACCTGTAGTCCTATATTGCTTGAACTGTCTGTGTCCAGATTTTGGAAAGGAAAAGGAAGCAATAAATTTTGCTTGAACTCACCACACGTTTTAATTGCACAGAACTCCCAGGGGGTGTTAGGGTCAAGAGTGTAGCACCATGGTCTCAGCTTGCCATCAGGATTGCGGCAGTAATTATCATCAAAGCCCTTGTCAGGATATCTGCAAACCACAACGAGAAACGTGTCAGGGAAGTCTTCCTGGCAACACTGCACAGGCTTGTACAAGGTACTTAAAGGACAGTCTTCAGCAGAGGCAAACAAGAACCAGTTACCATTAACTTTGGGTCTGGTCCTGTGAGATGGATGCAGATACTCTTTTAACACTCTTAGAAAGTTAATAACATAAAATCTCTTTCCAAATATGCAGCAGAATCAAACCTCCACTGAGGGGGTTCCCTGCTGTGCTAATGCACAGGATACCGGATGGGGTAACTCTGCTAATTGCTAAACTCTTGCTCTTGTGTCTGTCAACTGATGACCAGACTCTAAAGCCACTCGTTTTTTTTTAAAACAGCCCAATTAAGTGTGGATTATATAAACACTGCCTGGCATGCCGGACTCATTAAGAAGACAGGTTCTTCAGTGCAACAGCCCTGGGTTCAAACTGGAAGCTATTTTGAATAGCTATGTTACTAATGATAGCTCCATTTTTGTAATAGAGCTCATTCTAGGTCATGCCCTCATTTCAAGCATTGGGGGAAAAAAAGGAGAAAAATAAGGAATTAACTTCCGTCTTGCTTTATCTTATTAAGATTTGAAACTATTGTGCCATTTAATTGTTTCCACGTTCTTACTGCCATCATTGAACGATCAGGCAGATATTCAAGATAAGAAGGTTCTTTTTGTATAAATGTGCTATATTAACATCTATAAACTTAAAGAGGAGAAGATAAATGCATACTTTTTTCCCTCCAGTGAATACAAATTGTCTTGGTTTTCCAGTTTTATTGAAACATGTTTGTAAAAGAAACAAAAAGTAGATTTGCCCCTGAGGGAAACATGAAAAGTATGTAAGAGAACAATAAAGTTAACTACCTGGGAACCTGAACCCATTTACAACTGCAAGCAGATGTGTTTCGCACAAGCAGAGGAAAATAGGATTTACAAGCTTGTGTTTTTGCTAGGAAGTTTTTGCTGTCAAACAATCATGCTAATTTTGACTCATGCATTTGCAACTTGATCTCCCATTCCTTGGGAAAAATCAGGTTCCTTCATCTATACAAGGGACAGGGACAGGGACAGGATTTAAGTAGAATTAAAAACAAAAACAAAACCAAAACCACCAAAACCACTAAGGAGAAACCTCACAAAACTAAGAATTCAAGGGCAGTCAAGAATGTGGTAGTTTCAGATCTAGCAGCAGTACCCCGTTTTCTGCTAGGTAGAAGACAAACTGTAAAGAAACAAATTGTGTCCAAGGATTTCACAAGAAAACAGTTAATGGGCTAATAATATAGCAGAAAACAAGATAGGTTTGGCCACCCCTTAGGTGCAGCGATGAGCTTTGATGTTGGCAGCACATGCTCCRTGTCATGTAGCAATGGAAAGTCCATTGGACTACCCAGGAACCAAGGTGAGTCCAGGAATGGCAAGGTATCTGCAGTCATAGCTCCCAAAACCCATTCAAAACAACTAGGGATGTAAAGAATCCACTCTCTAGAAGGCAAGGGTCTTTCATAGCACTGAATGCTCTGTCTTTCCTAATATTATATGATATGTTCCCACAGTATGTCAAAAATGTGTTATTTACCAACTAAAACTTAAGYAGAGATGTAACGGTTCTTCCAGGATCAAGCTTTGAGTGCCTTTGTGGGATGGAGTAGTGTCCGTGAACTGTATTTTTCCACCTACTATATCTATGTGCCTTTTTCTAGAGCAACAACAGCCTTCCCAGTCACTGGTTCTTCCCACAATATTCAGGCATGTTTCTGCCTTCCTTCATATCCAGCAAGCAACAGTTCCTCAGTTCCTATAGAAAAGGCCAACTAACCTTTAAGACACAAATATTAGGGATAAGATAAACAACAGGACTTCAAACTGTTCCACACAATTCAACAGTGAGACTGTGGAGTATTGCCTGAGAGTTTGCCTCTKTGCTCTGCACACTCCCCCTTCCCCAGTACGCTTGGGCACAGACCTCTTGCTTAGACCCAACAAAAAGCCTGAGATTTCCAAGATCTCTCAGAACCCTACATAGTTCTTTTTTTTCCCCCCTTGAAACTGCAGTAGCTGTACTTCACTGCTGAATCTGAAATGAAGCATTAAGATACACATCTGGTGTCAAAATCAAGACTTTTTCTCGGTTTCTGGGGGGGGGAAAGAGTGTTAGACGAAGAGATAACATTTATTCTCTTTAAAGAGACAGATGCTGAGCTCTAGCTCTGCTGGAACTAAACTGAAACCTAGTGTCTAAAACTCTTCACCAATATTTCTTTTCCCCTTCTTTTTGTGTTAAAAGACATGTAGAACTGGAAACTTGATTTTGTATAAAGTAAATTTTCATACAAGAGATATAAACCAGAGTATTTTAATAGAAGGATACCTGCAGTTATTTAACTCTCATACTACACTTCAAACCTACTTTCCTCCATGCAATAAGTACCTATTCTCACAGCACATTTGATTTTGAGCGGAAAATATGAGCAGAAGAGGAGAAAACTGTTGCTTCTCTGTGCTGTTCTATGCCTATCTAAGTCATTATCCTGCATGGTCTTCCTTCCATACTGAGGCATAATCCTGCCTGTGAGGAGTATAGGAGAGAACTGAAGCTTCAGAATACAATTCTGCATCCACTTATAGCTAAAAACGGGTCATGCAGGAGCTGTTTGGGGGGATTCCTACTGCTAGCTTCAATCACATCTAAGTAAACAGGTATTATCAATTCTCTTCAGTAACTGACCTCTGAAGGGAATAAATGTGGAACAGTTCATTGAGGTGACAAAAAGGAAAAGTGAGATGTATTCACCCTGAGCTGAAAGCATTGTCTAACAGCAGGTGGACTGGAGCATTTGAAAAGACTACTAGTTTTACCTCTCTTTCTTCATCACTGCAACTGATGAATCCATAAATGAATATAAGTTTAAATCTGTCCAGCTAGTCCTTCATGGTTTCCAGGTTATTCACATTACCCCTAGATGATATAGTATAAGCCTCTCTAGAGATTGCTGTATTTTAATGGACCATTTGTTCCAGACCTCCTCTCTTATTTTCAACTTAAATAACTATTAAAAAAAACAAACAAACCAAAGCCCACAACATTTTTAAAAGCTAGTATAATCAAAGTATAATTGTCACTATCTTTAGTGACCATTCCATGAAGTTAATTAACATCAGTGTATTAGAAATGCACTGGACCCCCAGTTACTCTCAAGCACATACAGATCAGTTCAATCTGGATGGGTCATTTTTTTATAAAAAAGCATTTTTATTACAGTCTGAAAACTCGCAAGAAGATGTTTTCTGAAGGAATCTTTCAAGGAGGAAGGCGATCGTTTGTGAGACTGCAGTTAGTCTGAAAAGTCATTTTGCAAACAATCCAAAATTAACAGAAAAAAGAAATTTCCTCCTGACAGTAAAATTATTATTGTTTGTACCCAGAAGTTCTATAAATGTTTCACTCCCAAGGAACAAAATTCTTTCTGTGACTTATCCTAGAATGCACAGCAAGTGCACAGCAAAACTGAGAAACAGATTATCTTTAGTCCCAGCCTGCTAATACAAAATATTTATTGTAGCACAACTATGGGAGAGCCTGCTATTATTCATGAAGCAGACCATCTGAGCCAAGAGGAAAAAGAGGTTATATCACATAAACTTCAAAACTGCAGATCCTTAATGTTTTGCTGAATAATCAGGCTTTCTAAAATCTACAAGTATCCGTATTTCTGAGTATAAAAATTATGCTTTATGTAGTGGAACACTTCAACATATATAAAGATACTTTCAGTGCAAGGTCTCAATCATTCTAAGTTTGTTGATTCTTGCAGTCTTCCTCTGGCAGTTTAAGTTTATTCAATCCACTTTATAAATGGAGTTAATCCAAAATCCAGAGTAAAACTAAAATGAAGCTTTAGTCCAGTTTAAGAGAAACACAAAGGCCCTCCTGTGTGGCCTAAACCCCCACACAAAATCCTTCCAAAAGGTTGTATTATAGATGACCCTTTGCGGTCGGGTGAATTTTACCCTCTAGGACAAACCCTAATGGGGATGCAACTTGTCTTGCTATTTCTGACTCATCTTTTGGCATTATGTATCTATGCCTAAATTAAAAAAAAGAAAAAAGTCTAAAATATAAATCCATGTGCATAAAATGCTAAACAGAACAATRAACTCCTGTCCCAGGCTGAAAAAACACATGTAGTGGGCAAATATTTTGGTCAAAAAAATTGGATACTTAAACCTGATTACAACAGAAGACCATCTACAGCTTCAAAGCTGTTCAATATTTCAAAAAACGAGCATACTCTGACTTGACAACGTTGCAAGTTTATATTCACTAATTGTATTAAGAACTCTAACAAAAAAAWTATGACTTAATCATTGTTTATTTTGTGATTACTTTAAGGTATTTTAAGCTGACTGAAGCTGCATAACAACATATACAGAAACATTCAGAGGTTAATCTTTGTCAATGAAACTAGGGAGGAAATTTTGATCAATTAGTGCAGCACATGTACATCACTGCACTACACAGCCATGGGATGTAGCCACAACTGCACAAAATAGCCTCTAGTCCCTATCCTGCATCTCCTCCTTGACGGTAGCCAGCCTGCACACACCATGGGCCAGAAGCACAAGCAACTAAAACTGGTGAACTCCATAAATTTCAGTTCAGCTAATGCTGATTTTGCCCAACTGGTTCCAGAACACGTGTAATTTTCAAATTGTAACCACATGGATTTGCTTGGAGGGGAGGAGAGATTACCTCTCTGGACGAAATTTGTGCTTGTGTGGTCTCTGAAGATCCCAGCGCTGACACTCCTTGCCCGACTCAGTGTGATCCATTGGCCCTCTGTAACTCTCTCCATTGCAGGTCATGCATTCAACTAGGGAAAAAAAAATAGGTTACTAGTCATTTATTATGCTGATGACTTGTAGCACAAAAAAAAAAAAATTAAAAGAATTAAATCATATCCC
Organism: Phoebastria nigripes; assembly: GCA_035582835.1. NCBI lineage: Eukaryota > Metazoa > Chordata > Aves > Procellariiformes > Diomedeidae > Phoebastria > Phoebastria nigripes. The sequence continues at coordinate 2,615,956 of JAYKAV010002888.1, read as the reverse complement.
TGCTGTTATAAATTGAAACCAACCTAAAGAGGTATAAAAAAGTGATACCTTTTAGTTAGGTTGGTATGGGAAATGTCCTTTGGAATAGAATTGCATCTCTTTCTTAGATTTAATCCAGATGCTTAAATTTAGTATCACTTTAGAGGACACTTATGGTTTCGAGGCAGGTAGGTGTGAGCTGTAAGAGGCATTCATGTTCCTAGATTTTTAACCTTACTTATGGTTAGTAACAGACACACACACATATCTAAGGAAGGAGTATTTTTTAGAGGTGATATTTTCTAATTAAGTAACATTCATTATTCTAAATCACTCTAAGTCATAGTATAATTACAGCACAAGTTTAAGTACAGAATGATGGCTGAATCACAATTTCAATGCACTACAGTCTGTCTCTTTAAATTCCCAGCACTTTCAGCTACATATGATACTGTTTCTTTTCGATACTAATTCTTTTTGGCAGCTTAAACTATGATACATTTTCAGCCCTGGTTTGGGAAAGTGGGGGGTGGAGGGAGAGTGGGCAAAAGCTACCAAAGGGATTTGAAATCACTGTTGAACAAAACATGCTTCATAATTTAGAATGAGAAGTCTTAAAATATAAAATAAATTCACCATAATTAACCATAGACACATTTCTCAAGTGCCCCCTAATTAGAGTAACTGTAACAAGGATCACTTTAGTAAATACTAATTTATGCAATTACAGATCTTACTCTTCAGTCAAAACATCTGCTACCGAAGTCTTCATCCTGCAGTGAGCTCCAGGTCTTATCCCATTTGAAGCTCACTTAAATTGATCTTTAAATGTTAGCTTTTAACAGATTTTCAAACTCCTTGTAAATCACTCTTCCTCCCTCCCTCCCTCCCTCTCCCTTTTCTTCCCCCACCACTGCATAGCTATTGCACATGACACATTAACAGGAAAATTAAAGTCATCCTATCTTGAGAATTTAAATGGGTTGATTGACTGGAACAGAATTGGTTGATTAGCAAGATATAAGAGCTTAGTTTGGAGGTTAACAGAACTTAAAAGTCAATAAATGCAATGGTGCACATGAAGTGTCTTTTGCATTCTGTGACTTCAAAGTCGAATGGGACTGGATTTATAAAAAGTTTTACTTATTTACAGTATTCATTTGAAAAACAAAATGCATGCTTAGATTGAGCCTTCATCCTGTAATTCAGTATCTATATTTTCATCAAAAAGAAGAAGAAAAGTTGATTTTACCATGGAATGGCACTAGATGCCTTTACCACATAGTAATACCGAAATTGTTAATGGATTCACTAAGGACTAGACAAGTGGAAAAAGGGTCACACTTGTGCTATCAGCACAACTTCATTTTTCCAGCTCCTCCATGACCTGAAAAAAAGCTGCTGAGCCTGAAAGCTTGTTAAAGTCTTCCAGAGTACTGGAACGTAACAAGATGTCCTCTTTCTCTAATAACCACATTTCTTGCTACATCAGTTATTCTTGTTGAGAAATCACCTATTCTTTCTCCAAAGTCCATGAGCAAGTGTCACTGAAACTATTGCATCATTGTACCTGTTCTGTGTACCTGCTGCCAGCAGAGAAAAGGCAACTTTCCGCGTGAGCCGTGCCAGGTTACCTTGTGAACAGAGGGGGATGTCGCAGACCTCATGGCGCATCTCCGGACTGGTGGTGAAACACCACGGCCCTCCCTCTTCCCCTCGGGGGTTTCGACAGTAGTTTTCCCGCAGGTCTTTACCCCGATAGCTCGAAGGCAAAAAGCTAGTTTTAAAATGACAATCATTACAGTATAAGAGCATGCAAACTTTGGTGTTAATCATACTATTTTTTACAAACAATTAGAAACAATCACATTTCTGCTTCCTTCTCCCTCCACCCTGCCTACACAAATGTACACACCCAAATATCTGTCCATACACAAATACACATCTTCAGTCAGGATTACTCAATCAATGGCCTAAATCTGGGACAATTTGTCTAGCCCGTAGCTTGCTCTAGCAAGTTTTACTCCCGTCCCTTGGGCGTCCAGAGCCAACTATCTGCTGCAGAGCCAGAGGCAGAGCACACTCCCTGCCAGCCCTCGCTGCGCTCTCCTTCACGAGCTCGTAACTACTCACAATGGTGGAAGGCCCTTGGACAAGGGGGAAAAATGTATTGGGTGCATAGGGGAAAAAGTCATTGGGTCCACAGCCATGTCAGACCTGCCTTTCCTATGCATGTTGTGCACATATAGCAGGCTCAGCTGGGCTTAGTGTGCACCTACTACATAATGCCCACAAGCAGAGAAACCTCTTCCCATCCCTGGTCAGGCAACAGCTAGAACTGAGCATCAGGAGCGTGTGAGCGTGACCGAGCAGTGTGACACACCGTGCTGAGAGGCTTTCACTGCCCAAAACCACAGACTGCTTTGCATTTCAGCACCAGAAATTTCCCCAGATGCCGCCTTAGCTGTCTTGCTTCTTGTTCTGCCACAAGCCCCACTGTTGTCACCTTAGGGTCTGCTACTTATAGACCCACTCGTCATTGCTATCATACAAATTAGGTCATTTAACAGTGACCTAGCTGACTTAAACTGTGCTCTCCCTTTCATTACATTTTCTGCTTTTGCTGTAAGGGGCTATTAAATAACAATACCCTTTAAGATTTTTCCCTTAGATTAGGGGTTCTCAGGCCAATGCTAAACACTTTGTTTTTCTTTAGTGATTTAATAGAAATGTGAGCTAATACTATATTTTTTGCCTAACACCCATTTTCAGTATGAGATTTTGCTGCTCATGCTCGGTCCATCAAATATAAACTCTCCAGGGTCAAGGTTTTGTGTTCTTAGCTGTCTGTAAAATTATGTGCTTACCTCTAGAGAAACACCCACATACACACTGACATATAGAGATATATGTAGGTCTGTGTGTATATATMTCTCTCTCTCTCTATACATRAAAGTAATACTAGTTATTTTTCCCCACAAACTAGGGAATCAGTACCCCGATCAGGACCCCAACCCCAGAGCTGGTTCTGTTCAATGCCACTGCAAGAGCTCATGACCACACTCAGGCTGCACATCACAGATAAACCCAGTGACACTTCACTGCCAGTTTCATTGCAGTGATGCTTAAACAGCAGCTAAATCTCTGTAGTTAAAAAACAAATGAAATTCAGTGTTATGCTCAATTCCATTAAGGTTTTGTTTGTTTGTTTGTTAACTGAAAAGTTGGGCAAAATACATAGGGGATCACGCAAAACTTGTAATTCAACTTAATAAATTGATTTAATTTTTGAGCTTTCTAAGATTTGTTCCAGTTTTTTTTTCTTCAGTATATTTAAATTCTGGTGGAAATATCACAAGTAAAGTGCACCTTTTATTCTGAAAATGTCCAATACTTTATTTTGGGTGTTTGGTTTTTTTTTTTCTTTTTTTTTTTTTCTGTTGGTTTTGTTTTGTTTTGTTTTGGTGTAGGTTTTTTTAATCACCAAGGTAATTCAAATGTATCTATATTCCAGAGGAAAAAAAAGGAATAAAATTTCATCTAACTTCTTTTAGAAAACTGTAGACACTTGCAGCTTAGGAAACTAGACTAAGCACTTGGGACAGTCTTTATACACAGGCACTGATTTAATTTATATATAAAAGCAGAAGAGAAATGTATGGTTCTTGCTGTTCTTGGCAAATTCTATGTTACAAATGAATAAATTAAAAATTAAAAAAAAAAAGAAAGAGAGAGAAAGAGAGAGAAACAAAAAGAAAAATCTGACATGTGACATTTTAATCATGTTTTATTCCCATTAATGAAACCTTTGAACCAACTGAAGTGGAAAATACCTCTGTTAATTACATTGTGGTTCTAGTCAAGGCAATGTGGAAGCATTATTTAAAAGTGCTTTTCTTATTTTTGGTGCTTGAAGAGAATAATTTTTATGTCATTACTGCTTCCTATAAAGTTGTTGCTTCTATTTTTCCCCGTAGTCTTGTAACATAAATCTCTCAAATTTTTTTAGCTAAAAACAGCCCTGGGCAAACTTTTCTGATGGGACATTGCAACCTGTGCATGTGTTAATGTAGTATGTCAGTGCATATTAGAAAATTTTTTTAAATTTTCGTGCTGGAAAATCTTTCTGCTCAGAAATTATGGACATTAGAAAATATAGGGAAAAGGCATTTCAAATTATGTCAGATATGCTGTCAGAACACTAAAAAAAAAAGAGTCTAAATGAATAACATTAGAAACTCAAGATGGGTCAGATATACCAATGGCTTCAACAGGTACTGAAGCAACATTCTTGAGGGAGGAAAAGATGAGATGCAATAAAGACCCACCCAGAAATGGAAGATAGAGCCACTCCTAAAACTGTGTGCTGATTTAGTTCAACTATATTAGGTAAGGAAAAAAAGAAGAAAGCCAAAAACTGAAGCCAGTAAGAGTAATGGTAAAAACAGATTCAACCACAGCAAAAGTCATGGAAACTAGCAAAAAGCCTGTGAAGYACCAGTTTACTCTTTGACCATTTGTCTGTGAACCCTTTTTGCATTGGCTTGATCCATTTAGATAAAAGACTCTTAAGAGCAAAAAAAAGATAGTCTTGTAATCTGTACTAGGATGGAGATGAAAATAATGGAACCCTGATTTTAGCTGGGAGTCTCCAGGTTCTACTGGAATACAAATAAATAAAAATATAATTTGTTAAATCCAAGCACAAGTTTAAAGTCTGAAGTTATTTCAATTCTTTCTAGAAAGATAATGAAAAATCAGTAAAGTACATTTCTCCCTTGCATATGAAAAAGGGATTTATTTTCCAGTGGCACTTTGTGATAATCAGATGTTGAGAAAAACTGACCTAAAAATCTAAGCCTTTCATACTAATAAGTTCCAAACACACCACTACTGTCTGCTTCTTCCCATCTCCCTCATGTCTCTGATGATGAAATCATATTTTCTGATGTTGAAAAACAAAATTAGCATGCAGCCACCTCATTTATCCAGTGACCTTTTAAAAATTAAACTTATTGCACAAGGCAGGAGAAAAGTCATTCTCATAAAATACATCATAGAAGAGTGGCACTCCAAATGTATTAGATAAAGCTGTGTATGCTGTATATTAAAATCCAATTTAGTGATAATACATACTATCCAGACACTTTTCTTTCTTTAATTATATGAAGTCATATGTATATTATATAGAATAAATGCTCATTCTTGCTTAGGCTGTAATTACTGAGAATTTCTTCATTTCTAAAAGATGAAGATTGTATACTTCAAGGTGTTGAGTCTCAAGAGGTCATTGTTGTGGGAGCTGATAGTATTTATCGTACGTTCACAATTAAGAGCGGGTCTGGTCCCACATTGAAAATCAGACACACTACCATCTATATTATAAGCAGCCAAGTCCAGTCAAGTCCAAGCCTGAGGCTCAGCTTTGTAACACATCATAAAAGGAGAGAACCCAAGTATCCTTTGCCTTTTAATGTTGTTCCAAGAAATCATCTTGCACACTGGATAGATTTGGTCAGGACAGAACTGAGCAGTGCACAGACCAGTTCCTCACTAGCAATCTCCAGCTTGGCTCCTCCTAAACAAAGTGCTGATTCGGGGAGTCCAGAGCAAAAGGCAGCAAAGTGGATAGGAAGCTTATGGGTGAGAGGACACTTTGGTTTTGGCTTTTAAGGGTTTATTATCTAAATGGCTAAAGCCAATACAAAAAGTTTTGAAGAGAAATGGTCAAAGAGTAGACCAGTACTTCATAGTCCTTTTGCTAGTTTCCAGCAATGTTTGTTGTGGTTGAATCTGTTTTTACCATTACTTTTACTGGCCTTAGGTTTTGGCTTTTTTCTCATTTTCCTTAGACAATATAGTTGAACTAAGTCTACTCTCAAGGTGTAGATATGGCCTTAATTCCTCACTATATCAGGTCTTTTAAACTCAAAAGTTAAGTCCCATACCTGCTGCATCAGTCTTTAGTTATTGCTCGTATGATCTGAAGGAAAGGATTTCAGTAATCTGTTCAGCCCTTTCTATGTATTTGTTGCCTGGTCTAAGTGCTTTATGGAGTTTAACATATTCTACAAATAATAGAGAATTAATAGTAACTATGCAAAATATAGTAACAATAATTATATACTGATCAAATAGGTGGGCTAATATCCCTAATATCCCTCACTTCCTAATAATGTATTTTTTTTAAATTACCCATTTCCTGGGAGTCTATTAGAAAACAGTGATAAACTTCCAGACCCCAGACTGAAGTTACGCAGATGTTTTGTTTCTGCCAGTAGCTAAGAGATCAAAAGAATATGAACAGCTAAAAAACTGACACAGGAAAGGAAGGGATCCAGACACACAGGCTGGCATTAGGAGAGACCTCTTTGGAGAAAGCCCAAGAAGGTTAGGATTTTCTGGGATCTGGAGAACAGCATCTCTTGGGGAAAGGCAAGAATACACCTAAGAGATTTTGTTGTCTAAGGTCAGTTTTCTCATAAATTCTTTGTCTGCTAATAAGTCAAACCATGCTTTATGGAAGCTGTCTGAGCACTATTCCCATCGTCTCTGCTCCTGAACTCTTACCTGTGCTCATGGGGGATCATTGAATTCCAGGCTTGACACTGGATACCACTTTTGGTAACAGATATCGTTCCTTTGTAGTCTGCTCCTTTTCCAATGATACAATTCCTGACATAGTCTATTGAAAGAAAAGAGAAGAAAATTAGGGGTTTGGTTAATGTATTTGAAATTAGAGCTCATCATCAGTTTTCACATAAAAATAATATATTTTTGATAGCCTTTAAGTACTTAATTATTCAAAATACTGTTTAACTGTCTACATAAATTCTTGTCTCTTTTTTTTTTTCAAATATTGATCACTAACTTCCCAAAGGAAGCTACTGAAAATGTTTCCAAAGTGTCTGATTGACCAAAAGTCCATGTCTGAGGACTTAAGTCCCCCACTCATTAATGAGGTAAATAAAAGCAATATTAAGTCAATAGCAGTAACTCATACAACTGAGCTTTTAGTAGTAAACTTAAGTAGCAATTCAGACTAGTACATATGATGGTAGGCAAATACGTAGGTTGGAAAACTGAGCAAGAGCAAGTATGTAGACAAACTTGCATGACAGCAAAACCAGGATATTTGTAAATAAAACTGTAGGATGCAGCTTTCAGAATGCACAAAACCATCCCATGCCCAGAATGCTCCTACAACCAAGAAGTCACTGCCTGACTTCAGCTTTTTTCCCCCTCGATAGTTGGAAAAACAAAATCAGTAAATAAATCAGTTACCCTTCTTTTCATACAGATCAAACGCATGGTCTTGCTTCTTTCTCACACCATTTGTCAAGCTGTTGAAGGATAACCAATGGCATCGTTTTGTAACTCTGTCATAAGCAAAGGCCCTGCAAAGAAAATCTGGATGAGAAAAAAATTTCTGTGTGGTTTATAATAACGACACATGGCCTGCCAAGGAGCATGCAATGACATCAGATTTATTTTTACTGGGAAAGTCAGAGAAACAGCCCAAATTACTATTTAAACCCACAACTGTGCTGACAAGAACAAAGAAACAAAGAAATTAAATTGATGTGGCCATTACATTAAATACCAGCTTGGTTGTTCACACTAATCTAAGAGTTCCCTTGTCATTTAAGATCTTTATTTTAAAAGTGAGATAAATGTGACTGAGACAGCATTTGTGTCTCCAGTTGTGCTGCTTTCTGGGGAATAAAAAGGAAGACTAAAACATCTTCTTTGCTCTGCTTACAATATGCCTCTGAAACAGTTAAGTATCTCACACTGATGGCTTGAGGAAAATTCAAGCACAAGGAGTCTGTTTCTTGCCTAGAACAACAGAGCTGTTTAAAAACAAGATTATTTTTATTTTTATGAATAATCTAAACTGTGATAGTGCACCTACAGCTTGTCCTTGTTTTCCTTTTTTTTTTTCCCCCCTTATTTTTAACTGCTTTCAAGGATAGAATACAATGTGTGCTGAATTCAGTGGATTTTTGGGGGGCAAGACAGACAAGCAGAAATCAGGAGAGTAAAACCACTTTCTTTCAATATTTTAAATGAAATGTGCAGACCTTTTTCTCCTAACATAATTTTGAAAGGAAATTCTTTAAGTGTAGGGGAAATATTTTAAAGGAATTTAAAAACACAGTTTACTGCCTGGGTGGTGGCAACAGTTATTCCAATAAGAAAAAAAGGGGAAAAAAACCCCAACCAACCAACCAAACAACAAACCACTGAAAATTCTTTTTTCCCTTAATTTCTCATTAGAACCAAATAACAAATCACTGACATGATACTATTGTCTCTAGCCCACCACAAAGTCTACATTTCTGTCAGTCATCCCGAACCTTCTGAGATATTTTATTCTGACCTGAGAAGGCATTTTAACACTACTTGATAATATCCAAAAGACACACAGATTTCCTACACTTCATCCGTACTTTGGCTGTGCCATATTCCTGAGCACTACATCCCCCAACTCAAAGCTCTTTGATCTTCATTTAATTCCCCTCTCGCCATACAAGTTTTTCTGTGTGAGATCTTGCTGGCTTCAGTTAAAAATATTACAAGATCCTATCCAACCTCCCTACTCCTCTCTCTTTCAAACATCCTCTTCATTATCGTTTCCATCACCAAACAGATTTTTCATCCAACTGCTCTCTCTACTCTGTTGACTCCAAATGTTTCCAACCTGCTAACCTTCATCCTTCTGCCCTTGTTCAGCCTTCTGTTCTCTCCTGGCTAGTTCTCAAATATGAGCATATCCAAGTGCCTCTAACTCCATCTTCACAAAAATATCCTTGACCTTTCCTGCCTTTCCAATTACATTCTCCTTTCCCCTCCTCCCTCCTAAGGTGGAAATGCAGAATGCACTGTTTACAAACATTTCTTTCAGTTTTTGCCTTTCAGTTGCCTTTTGGTTTCTTTCCAGTTTGGCTTCAGCCGCTTCTGCACACAAAAGTTTCTAACAATCTTTTCTTGGACCCAAATCTGGAGGGTTTTTACACTTCCAAAGTCAACATATTTAAGCAAATTCTTGGACTTTCTTCTACTGATACTGCCSATCACAACAATTTTTGTTGTTGCTATTTGTACTGAGATAATTGGTAGATTTTCTGATCAGACACTGGAATCCTGTGGTCTATACTGGAATCCCTTTCTGTGTAAATACAAAGACACTCTAGAAATTAAGCAGATAACAAAGGATAAGACAGGCACAGCTTCATAGGTAAGGAAGTGACATGTCTGCAAAAGTCATCCACATAGCCAATAAAATAGTAACTATACTATGTTTTTCTCATCCATAAGAAATATAGTGGGAGAAGCTGCAAGGATGGCTGCAGGAAAACAGTGGGAGTAATGGACTGCAAATAGTGGTGAAACAAATAAGAACAGCTTAGCAGCAGGTTAATAAAGCTGATAGGGGAGGCAGAAAATGATGCACAAGAGTTACGAAGTCAAAAAGACAAGGTAAGTGAATCTAAGGGCTACTTTGATGGGGGATTTTAGGAATAGTGTTATGAAGAAGAAACAAATCTAGATAAGTGTCGTGGCTTAACCCTGGCAGCACCTAAACACCACGCAGCCGCCCACTCACCCCTCCGCTCCGGTGGGATGGGGGAGAGAATCGGGAGGGCACGAGTAGGAAAACTCACGGGTTGAGATAAAAACAGTTTAATAATTGAAATAAAACAAAGTAGAACAGTAATAGTAACAGTGATAACAACAACAACAACAATAATATACAAAGCAGGCCATGCACAATGCAATTGCTCATCACCCGCCGAACCCACGAGAGCGCGTCCCCGGGGACCCAGAGCCCCCCCACACCCTTAGTTTTTATACTGAGCATGACGTCACATGGTATGGAATACCCCATTGGCCAGCTGGGTCAACCACCCCGGCTATGCTCCCCCCGCCAGCTTCCCMWGCACCTGGCAGGGCATGGGAGGCCGAAAAGTGCCCGGTGCAAGCATCACCCAGCAGCACCCAAAACACCAATGGGCCATCAATGCTCCTATTATACCAAACCCAAAACACAGCACACCCTCCCCAGCTACTGGGAAGAAAGTTAACTCTGTCCCAGCCGCAACCAGGACAATAAGGAACTTGTAACTCAGTTGGAATGATCAAGATCTGTGCAAGCATGATAGCAAGGGAAAAGAGGAAAGGTCCATTCTGAGAAGCAACATATGTTAGCTCCAACAAAAAGGTGTCAGGGTTAAAAAACAGCAAGGATTAATGATTATCAAATATAATACTCACAATTTACTTGCAAGTGATACAGAAACTTATCATAAATAAATCAAAAGTTGGGTTCTGTTTTGGTTTGGTTTGGTTTTTTCCCCCAGAAAATAAGTGGCTGATCCTTTGTAAGTCTGTAGTGCCTGGAATCTGCTACTTTACCACTTTCTGGCAGAAGAGAAACCCAACCCTCTTCCTGCTTGTGTACCTCACAGGGCACAGACCCAGGGGTTGCTGCTTCCAGTGCTAGTGTCATAATTCTGTTACAAAGTATTTCTATTTCATTTGATCTTAATACTTAAAAAAATTGAGTTTGCATCCAGAAAATGAAACATCAGTGCTGTGACCCAAGTGATGGAGAACTACTGCATGGATATGGAGCATCAGAGTCAAGCCATGCAAATGTCAATAAACAAAGGAAAATCCAAGTCTTATATTTTAAGTATTTAAAATGCCATTTTGTGTTACTTCTCTTCTTATTTTAGAATGCTCCCACAGCAACCAGTAAACTAATAGGTTTTAATTTAAGTTGGCAACAAATTTCACCTTGTAGTAACCGTATGCTGGTATGAAGTTAAAGACTGGGGATCCTAGGAATAAAAGGGAAACATTAGTAATCACTGATTCCTTTAAAAGGGAACACATGTCAAATATGTGTTTMCAGTAGCATCAAAGAACTATGCACACTACAACAGGACTCATCCAGGGCCAAATGGGAAACCACAAGAATGTTCCCAGATACAGAAAATCGCTCTTGCTCTGCTGCAGTGGTAGCACAGGCAAGACCTAACCAGCTACACCTCTGCTGCTAGCCTTCCTTGCTAAAAAAGTGTCAGGGAAAATTGTGAATTCGGAGCACAATTAGTCAGGTTTGCAATTCTTTTTCACCTGCAGTGCAAAATTGTTACATGACTGATTGCAATTCTGCTCTCTGTGGAGAAAGTAATAAAAATTCAGAGATATTCTAGATTATTATTCATGTAAAAGAGAATCAACAAATATATTAACCTAGTTTTTATTTTCAGAACGTAAAACATACCAGCCAGAGCAGCTACAACTAGCTTGAGACAATTTTCCTAAGCAGATGTTGGAATACAGAATTGTTGTTTGCTTGGCATCATTCAGAATTTTTTTATGCTTTGAAACCTAATTTTATAATACTCCTCACTGCTGAACATCAGAACTCAGGGATCTCTTGCTGTATTGAATACAACCTGATCCGCTTGGCAATGACATCAGTGGAAGCTCTGCCAATAGGAAAAGGAGTGGCTTGTACCATGTGAAAAATATTAATGCCTGGAAAAATTTTCTAACAGAAATAAGTAAACTGTGCTCATTGTTTATATATATAATAGTCAAAGTACAAAATAATACAAACTAGATCTTGCAACACTGGAATTAAACGTTTAAAGAAGGATTAAATTACAATTGAGGACCTTTCCTGCCAAGGATGAGCTTTTGTTATCACATTTGGTCTAACTTCCATTTGTAGTGATTATCAAAACTTTTTTATGTTTCAAGATCAGGCTCACATTTAGCCCAATACTGACCAGTACAGAAGTCATCCATTCTCTCCAAGATTCTCCTGCATTCAAGTCCTTTCTTTTATTGCTAATGGTCTAGACTAAGAGAGGCCAGGGGGATAATTTAAGTCTAATACATGGGAAAAATAATAGTGATTTGTTCCAAAAAATAGTAGAGAATATGTACAAGGCAGACAAGCAATCAGCTGCATGATGTGTTTCGAAAAGACAGCAGATGCTGAGGAATAGCTATCGTATACTTGTAGTGATTGTGCAGCCCAGAAGGTTTGATTCCATTGTATCAGATTCGTAGTACTTGCCAGTGACCTTCAGCAGTGCATGTATCTGTGTTCCATGTGTGAGGTTCCCATTGATTTCAGTGGGAGTAATGTGCAAAGAATGAAGAGAGAATATGGTCTGAAGTGGTGCTGAAATACTGCAGCTGTGATGTGTGACAATAACCATTTTATAAGAGACATAAAAATCTCAGAAATGTTCACCAAACACTACAGCACAGCACAAGTCATCCACATCTTAACATGAGTACATTCTTTCACCTATGTTATGGAAAAGATTACAGATTGGACAAGCTAAGAAGACAGAACAACTCAGATAAAGCTTCAGAAAAGACTGACACTCTCTGGACAGGTAGAACAAGATCATGGACATCAAAAAAGCACAATCTTTAGGTTGTCCTCAGTACAAGCTACCACTGATGACAATTACAGACAGACCTTTGGCCAAAGAGTATTACACAGATACCATTAGGAAAAAAAAAAACAAAACAAAAAAACAACCAAAAAACCACCACCCAAACACCTCAAAAAAAATAAGAGATACATAACTTACTTGCAAGTGAATGAAAGGCCTTTGTTCCTGCTGCATCTCTTGGCACATTGCTCAGTGGTATTTAACAGCTTGGTTTTTACTTCCAGTGTTTTGTTTACTTTAATGAGCATCAACTCTCCTGTTTTTTTGAAGTCATGAAGAGGATTTCTCCTTTTTCCTTTACCCTCTAAGAAAGAAGCAAATAAATTAAAAACAAACAAACAAACAAACAAACAAACAAAAAACCACCACTGTGAAGAAGAGTGCTGAGATTAAAAATGGCATTAGATATAAATAATATTTATTAGGAATTATAGGAACACTGGTATCTAAAGCATAGAGAAATTCACAAGAATAAGGTACAAGCAGATACTTGAGAAGAATTGATTATTTTAAATGGTGATCTCCATTCTTAAAAACAGGAATGGTAGGAATGATAGCAAAATTAATTTCAAATAAAGACTTGCATAATGCTAGAAAAGGGTAAGAGGAAAGTTTTTCACCCTTTGTAAAATTTATTCAGAACCCCCAAAATATGCCTGATAACAATAATCTGAGATCTTATAAATATTTCCATGAAAAACTCAAGTGGAAAAGATGAACAAAGGTCTTTTTTGGATGGACAGAGTGTAGTTACAATCAGAAGGAAAAGGATATAAATGTTATAGAGAATCATGATCTGAATGTGATAAACTGTTCTTAAAACAGCAAACTTTTTATCACAAATTGTGAAAAGAAGTGGAGCTTGGAAGTGACACAAAATAATCTTTTGTCCTCCCTCTGCTCCAGTGAAGACTCAGTGTGAGTGTTGTGTCCAGTTTAGGTGTGACTGAATTAGAGTGGTTAGCCTACAGAAAAGAAGACAAGGGGAGGCAGAGGCCATAGCGTGGAAATAGTCTGCACTGCTGCAAAGATTTCTGCAAAAAGGAATGCACTGATCTGGTTTCCATGTCTCTGTTGAAAGACCCAGAGGAAAGAGTATAAAACGGAGCAGGGAAGATTGGCTAGAGACGTTTGGCTAAAGTGCAAGAGGAAAAGTCTTTGATTTCTGCAAGAAAAACCCACAATTTTCCCAATATGTATGGTGTTTTTTTTTTTTTTTTTCCATAGAAACCAGTCTGCCAGTGTAGGCTGCTCCATCATCAGTGAAGGCAGATGAGTACCTCTGGAGAGTGATTCTCCCTACTCTGACAGATGGGTAACAGGGAGGACAAATTACCCTTTGGATCTGTTTCTCCTATTTCACTCAATGATCCCAGATGAACTTTTTGGATTAGATGGCTAATCCAGGTAAGGTTAGGTGAATGAATCCCTCCTTAATTTACAAAGTAGGTATTAGTATTTTTCACAACTTCTTTCCATGTAACTGTTTTCACATCTGTCCTTTCATTTTTCTCTACAGAATCTGCAACAACAATAGAACACGAATGCTCAGGATCAATTTATTAAATTTTGCCAGAGTCTTTCAAATATATGAAACCTCAGCCTAGTGCTCTGTTATCCTGAATAGATAATTCCTCATGCAAGTGCAGAGTGCACTTAGGTCAGTAAGTTTTTGCTTGGTGCGCTCTGTGCAGAAGCTCAGAATAACTCTGTAAACTGCAATAGCTGAGGCTCTGAAGGAGTTACTGACAACTCCACATATTGTAAAGCCAAAGAGGGCTTAAGGGTGTTCCCTTTGCAGAACTTCCACCATGATCATTAAGTGAGCTCACATTTTCACTGGATTCAGCTAAATCACACCTCTCAGTGGTGAGTTATCCCTAAGACACCTAAAAATACACCAAAGACATTTAAATGGGCTTTCATCAAGCTTCAGCCTTTTAAAAAAAGAAAATCAAAGGAGTAGAATATCTCTGCTGCAATGTCCCTATAAAATAATCTTCACCCCATCCTACTCTCCTTCTTTTTGAACTGCAGAAGGTGAACTATGCTATTCCTCTGCACCTAATAGCTCACAATTTTAATTCCAACTACAAACATTTTCAGAAAAAATAATTTATTTACCTCCAAAACCTTATTATTATATGAAGAAGCTTTTGATGAAAAGATCAAATATTAATAGCTTTGGTGCTGTGTTAGGGATTCATATCAGCTCTCTTAAACATTTTCAGCCTTGTATTTGTGCAGTGCACATGCACCTAAAATGAAGGTTTTGGGAAATGCTGTGAGGACATTCTTGCCTTAAGTATCAGCACTGTGTTACTGGAAGCCGTTGTGTCTACACTGAAGCTGCTTTATTTTTTGCCGTACCTGTGATGGAGCCAAAGTGCTGCAAAGAGGATTGCATCTGCTCTTTAAGACAGCCACAGAAAAACAAGTCTCCTATAAAGCTTTTGTGGTAAATTTCTCAATCTATTATCTTACAAGATATATTTGTTAGTTCTATGTTGTCTCAGCCAAGACTTTTATGTCAAACAGAGGTAAGAATCTGTACAGAAATATCTAAGTACTTTCTTTCAGTTCCTGATGTTAATATTTCCCATCTACTGATAATTGTCATTATCTTAATTCCTGATGATAACAGCTTCTTAAACTCACCAGCTAGCATGCAAGAATATGATTAAAAAAGTCAAGAAATTCTGTTCTGCCTGAAAAACATGGTTCACAGTTGTGCTTTTTTTTTTTCTTCTTTTCCTAGCAGTTGTCCAAAGAGGATTATGGGATTGGTCTTGCATTTAGCAATTCATAACAGCCTGATTTACTTTAGCTTTCAAACAAAAACATTCTACAACTTGCCTATAATCCAAAAGGCAAAGGGCTAAATGCATCTGTGGTGTGACTGTTAGAAACATCAGAATAATGCAACTGAGTTTTACAACTCTAACAACAAAATGAATAAAAATAATTGAGATTTTTTACTTCAAATTAGGTGCATTTATTATTAAAAGCTTAAATATAATAGTGCTCTAGAAATGTTCTACATTAAAGGTTATCATGTAATATGCTATAACTAATGTTCCTAATTTGTGATTGCCATTCATTTCAGTTTCCTAAACTTTGATTAATCAGGACTTTTGGTTATTTTGTGTGCCATGTCCTCTGATGTTTCTTGTAGCTGAATATCATATTACTAAGGAAGTCTGACATTCCACTTAAATTTTAAAATAATAGCAGCTGATTCAAACACAAAATAATTCAGTCAAATATGAATCAACTTTTTTTTCTTCAACAGAAACAACCATTAACTAAAAATATTTCTTTGGTTGACTTTAAAAAATCCTCAAAAAGGTGAGGGTGGTGTCTCTTTCTATTTCTTAGCATGATAGCAACCTTGGTTGAACAGAAAAATGAAGAGCTCAGCCAGTGCCCAAGGAAATGGGAACTACTGCATTTGCTCTAGTAGGATGCAGCATTGGGCAAGTACTCCATAATCTCACTTGGGATTTCCACAGTCTCCCTGCTGGAGATCTTCCATTTTCATAAAATGCTTTAAATGTTTGCTTAAGAAAAAAGGTTCCTCACATTGAAAGACATTTACCTGGGAGCTACAAGAACMCAACTTTGGGTTCCCTTACTACCTTTTTCATATGAGGTTTCTGTATAATCTTCTCAGATATGAAGCATTAACTGAGACTGCTCAAACTATAGAGCACCTGGGGGAAAAGGTTTCCAACAATACCTTTTCTTGGACTAGTTCCAGTCCATGCCAAATCAATAATCAGAGATGAAGAAAATTATCATTCTGCAGCATTTTAGTGAGAAAACTCACTAGGAGGTTGCAGTATCTGTATTCTAGAACCTACTTAACTGCAATTTTAATTATATTTACACAAAATCGAACCAGTAAAACAGCAAGTTCTGAGAGCAATGGAGACCATAATATTCAATATCATAGAAATTAAGACACTTACTTTATTAACAAGAGAAATAGGTTTGAATCAGCAAAGGTGTTTGTATTTTAATCTCTCCCACTCTCCAGGTATTTTCTAACCATTGGGCTAATGGGAAAATGAGAGCAAAGTAACTTCCTTTTTTTCTTCTGGCCCTGTGTCCCAAACTAAAAAGGGCTTTGGTCGCCCACATCACCACACCACACACTGAGACCACTCAGTCCTGAAACTACCTGATTATGTTCTATATCTCAATTAAAAATTCACACCTTGCAGAAAAAAATAGGCCTGATATTGAGCTATATGAGAGTTAAGAAATTCAGTATAAATCTAGTCTCAGGCCATTTAGAGTTCAAATACCCAAGAAAGTCAAGTTTCAGACTCTCAGGTCTTGGTCTGACCACAGAAGGGATTTGTTTTTGCATTAGCTGTTCAGTAGTAAAAAACTAATATAGCCAATATGATACTATCGTTGTGGTAACCAAAATAGCATGTAGGACATCAACAGCCCTAAAGATCACCTTTGCCCATTATAATGAGATCAAAACACTACCTCTATTATCTACAGCAAAATTTTACAATTAAATTATCTGACTTTATGTACCTCATTGGTAATCCCTTTCTCCTTCCTCCGCCAGTCCAGCTTTTTCTAATATAGATGTATATTTAGGCTTCAGAGTTAAAGTCTTACAGAGTACAACTGGAGCATACTGGCTGTCTCCCCTAGAAAAATCTCTACTTTTATGGACTTGTCATGGACTCTACAAAGCTTTTATTAAACAGAAGTTGTGATGCATTCGGCATGTCAGCTTCCAGGGTTTCCAAGTTTCACTCTAGTCTATGCAATAGTTAGTGTTTTCTTAAAGAAACACATCGTGAAGTCTTGTGATAATGTGAGAAGCCTCATTCCTTTCATTTCTTTCTAATTTTGCATCCCACTTTATTATGCAGAACAAACACATCAAAACTCAACACCAAATTTTCCAAATGAGAAAAGAAATACATTTAAATTAAAGGTTTAAATTTAAATCAAGATTCTTAATGAAATCTTGATGGTTTGGTATGGAGTTTTATTTCCTTATTCCGTTTGTTTACACTTGCAGAACTTCAGCATTTTACTAAGTAGTTACTTGCTTTGTTGTGCTAAACTTTCAACTGTCTGGAGTAATGAAAATTTTTTTTTTCTATTATCATAGTTACTGATGTATGTAAGTTGGATATAGGTCTTCATACTGTGCATGGAAAAAAGACCTTTCGTAATTTTCAGTTATGATAAAAGTATGGACAGTCACATAACAACACCGGTATTCATTATGTTTTTTAGATGTCAGAGATAAACTAAATCTTTGTGGGGGGAAAAAACCAAGAAATTGAAGATACCTAAATACCTTAGGCTAGAAGATACTGTCAGAGAACTGCAGGAATCAACTGCAGTCCTTCCAAATAGTGCAATGAAATGCAATGTAAGATGGCACTGGAGAGAAAAATTGAAAGAGGGAAATTGTCCACATGTTGTGTAGGAAGCTCAGAGAAGCTGAAGATTCAAAGTACATTCCAGTAAAGGAAAATGGTCATATGAAGAGATACAATTATTTCAGAAATATAGAAGAGACACAGCCCCTTTCTTTAGTAACAATTAGCATTTTAGATCTCTGTTTAATATTTTGCATCATGTTTTTAATGAAATGAAGTCACTTGACCTTGAGCAGTTAACAGATGGACTAATTAGAGATTGAATTATTTGTGTTATAGCTGATAACCAGGTCAGAATGTCAAAATGAGATTAGCTATTAACTTAATTTTGCAAACAATCATCACTGCAAGCCAAAGGAAACTGTATTTCCCCAGTGAGATATGAAGAAAAAAAA
>JAYKAV010002888.1:2458608-2597623 GCA_035582835.1 Phoebastria nigripes | reverse complement strand
AAAAGAAAAGAAAAAAAGCTCAACCCTAAACACATCTGAAATAAATGCAGGAAAGCACAGTTCAAGACAATAAATGTAGCAAACATTTTATCAGGGAACACCATACTCAACAAAAATTGCATGGTAAGACCCAAGCAAAGATATTCATAAGTATGTATCTGAATGGAAAAAAAAGAAACAAGCAAATGTTAGATCTCAATAAAATGTACAAAGCAAAAATCTGTAAAACCATGGATTATCATAGTGTCAGAAAACATTTTTCATAAGAGATATCAAAGCTGAATGCTTATTACACTATAAATAATGACAATTTAATATGAAAATAAAAAATAAAGTATGCTTAATTATATGCGTAAAATTGCATTTGGCAAAGCTTGTGTAAGAAGAAAAATCAATGAGTAGGGTTTGAAATAAAGCAACAGTTCTCAGCATACTTGGGTTGAAGAACAGTATGCAAATGCAGTGAGGTGTTTAACTTGTCTATAAAACATGGTTCAAGGGATACTTTTAATTAAATTCAATGATGTATTTCCAAGACAATGCTTTTCAAAGGATTTAAAACATCAAGGGTAAATTGCATATTGGTGTAGGCCCCAGTATGACAGCGTAAATATACTGGCTTCATTAAGAAAAAAAAAACCTAAAACTTGACCAGATGGTGAAAGTAGATGTTACTAAATGGTTTCAGACACCACATGCTTAAGTTACCGTATGGTCACAGTAATAAAAGAAAAGATGTTAAAGGTGAATGTCGATACTAAAGTCATTAATAGAGTCATCAAAGTATTGTAATCTATGAGAATAGTTAGGAAGCACTTTTTAAACAAATACATTCAAGGCAGTTTTCTCTCTTAAAACAAGTCCTAACAGAGTCACTTGGATAAAAAGAATTAATGCTCAGCACTTTTAACTTACTTTAACTTACTTTCATTTACTTTGACTTCTCCTTATGCCTGTTTCAGTATCAGAAATGTCCAGATTCCTGGCTAGAATGCAAAAAAGTGAACACCTTTTCCAAATGACTTCTCATTTGGAAAAAAAAAAAAAAAGAAAGGAAGAAAGAAAGAAAGACCAACATAATGAGAAACTGAAACAATTCTGAAATGTGCCCAAGAAAAGAACTTTGTAGATTGAATAGACTTAGATGCCAGATTAAGTTTAATGTGGTTATTTATGTAAGACAATAATTTGGCATGAAAGAAGTTTACCAACCATACCCATAAAAACTGCAGTCAGCTGTATAGATGGAAAGTCACCAAAATAAAACCAGCTGTCCAAGGACACATCTCTAGCCTGTCACAATTAGTTTCTCAGAAAGGTATCTGGAGGATGATGTGATTATTTTAACTTCTGAAATTTATTTTCTTGGCAAAAGAGCCATCATGGAAAAAAAATCTACGATTTTTAGAAAGTAGTTTGAAATACAGATATATAATATAGAGATAATTTTTTCCTTATTTTTACATTGGCTTTCAGTCTAGTTGTTGAGCAGATTCAGGAAATGCAAAAAGATATTTCTTTTTGGCTTTACATTGGATATTACCACTCACACACCCACACCCATGCACACATACCCCTTATTAGCAGCTGCAAAGATTGCCATGTTACTTGGAACCCAACTTCATGTTTTTGCTAAGTCCTGCCTTCRTAACCTTCTCCTATAGTCAGCGTGAAAGCTCAAGAAGCTAAGGATAATGCTAACAACAGATAGTATATTCTAAAATTGGATGGGTATGCAAAAGGACAGCTCTTTTTCTTCCAAGAAAAGGTTATCTGCTCAGCAGGATGCTGGGACCCATTGGCAGAAATAAATGTTCTGCAGTTTGTACTCTGACTTGCTGCATCTAACCTCTGGCAAAATTACTGAGAGGATTTTCCCTTGTAAGATTTGTCTTCTTATGCATTTTGCACAAGAATTAAATCCCCACCATTTCGCATTGCATTCCACAATCTTTACAAGCGTTTGGTGTCTCCTCCGAGGCACCCAGTACGTTGTGCGCTTCTTTTGCGACGGGGTCTCAGCCACCGCTGAGGATGTCCAGGCATGGAGTGGGGGGTAAAGAGAAAAGCACAAGCAGGCAGGGCAGGGATTTGGGCAAAACAAAGAGTGACAGACTGCTGAGGGCAGCAAAACAGCCCCTGTGAGGAGTGATGAGAGCCTTGCTGCATGTTGTATACATAAAAACAGTGCTGCCGGCCAAGGCCGGGAGTCGTAGGAAGAGCTGGAGCTGAGGGGAGACAGAGGGAGCAGCCAGTCCCCAGCTGGGCCAGCAGCACCGAGGACTGCCAGGCACGGCCGGGCTCATCAGACAGCACAAGGGTGGAGGCCCACAAGCCATTGAAAACTCCTGCAGCTAGATTTTGCCAACACATCTGACTAATCTGGAGCATGTTCCCAGCTCTGCTTTGCCGCAGCGCTGCTTTGCGTGTAGGTACTAACCACGTTCGGGAACAGCTCTACTATCCTAAGGGCACTGCCAAAAAAACCTACAGAAAAAAGATGGGGTAACGACGAGGATGTCCTCACCCCTTCCCAGTTCTTTGCAGTTGCCATACTTCCCCACTGCAAGGTACTAACATTGCTCACATCACGCCAATTCTCCTACTATTCATGCTTCCCAAGCAAGCGTGGAGATGAATCCTTTCTCTCCGCTATGATCAATCCTTTCTCACCTCCACGCTGCCTTCTAGCCTCTGCCCTTCAACCCCACCTCAATGCTGATGGGGAGAAAGTGAAATTCCAACACTGATCCAGTACAAGTAATTGGTTCAGGGCAACCCTCTCCTCTCCACATCAAACTTTTACCCATTGAGAGGCCCAGTTATCCTGCTTTCAAATCTCCTTGGAAAAGTTCAAAACGCTTAAGTGGCAAACTAATGTTCAGTGTAAAGACCCAAAGGGGAGACATTACACTCTCTGAGGGAGACTGCACATTTCCCTTCCAACCCTGGCCTCAGTTGAAGTATTACAATAACGACAGATGAGCTCCTCCAATAAGAGGCTTTCCTTTCCTTGACTTCAGTGCACAATTTTCCAGAGTTTTATGCAACATTTTAATCTCCTGTCTTTCAACTCTATATTCTCCTGCTATGTTGCTTATGAAAATGGCATTAATAGAAACAGAAAATCTGTTAAGCAGAGTAAGTGCTGTATTACATGTGAGAGCAAAACAAGCAGCCCCTGGCACTGAGCACCAAAAGGATTCCATTAAACAGAAGGAATACAGTCTTCCAACTGGCAGAGTATCATTTTGCTTTGTTGACAGTGTATAGTATAATGATTATCTACAGCTGGGATGGGGAAGTACAAATCACGTTAAATTTTTAAAATATACTTAGCTATGCAGACCACAGGAATACACAACATTCATACATCGATTATGGCTATAGGATTTTTTTTTTTTTTAAAGCAATAGTTATTTATAGGAACTAAGTGCAACTCCCACATCTTCATTAGCAACTGCTTCAGATCATCCAAACTACAGAAAGTGCCGAGAAATTTGAATAAACACACTGGCTGACAGTCTTTTCCCAGAAAAATAGATCTTTAATTTAAATAAATCTTTAAAATTCACTCTTGCAATATACCAATCTACTTTTTGCTTTGATTAAAAAGTAATTTTTAGCTTCACTAGATTAACATTATTAAAGAGATATTGTCTAAGAATACTGAAAAATAAGAATATCTGAACAAGGAAGAAAACTCCCTGATAAAGTTATTAGCTACAGATTAATTTCTTTGTGCAAGTGACAGAGACTTACAGGATATTGATAATGACTAGGCAAGTAGTCTATAGGAACCTTGCACATTTATCTTTCACCAATCACCGTCTTATCTTTTATACATTAAAAAGAACTCAGAAACTGATAGTGTGGACAGCTTGCTGACATGAAAATTTCTTGATGTTTTCTTCACCCTCCTTTTTCTTTACCCATTAATATAACCCAAATGTATTAGTCAGCAACCTTGGTAACACAGGACATTGTCTTCACACACAATTTAGGGCATGGGATTCCAAACCTAAACGATCCATTCGCAGAAGAAACACTCATCATTAGGTACATTTAAAATCAGCTTTGACAGATCAGTAATAGAAAAAGCATGGGTATGCATTAGCAAAAGACTTCTTTTTTTCTTATTTTTAAATTCTGTTTTCATCACTTCTCTTGTTTTTCATATATAAAATAATAAATATGTAGGCAAATATTAATCTTTCTTAAAAACATCCCAGTAAAAAGAATTCAACATCCTGTACAAAGATACCATGTATGTTTTGAAACAACCAATGTATTTTCAGAATGGAATGGCACAACTTCCCCTTGCCTACATTGTAAAAACCCAGACACTTTTGTTGAAGATCGTATACTTTTAAAAAGCAAGGTAAGCACAATGGCAGTGTGTGGTAAGAGTCCTCTTTCTTGCCCGTAAGGCAAACAATAAGATTGATTAATATTAAGGCGGGTGGGGGAGGAAAGTTAAGAAAGGGAGGGTTGCCAAGAAACTGTCACTATGAAAGTTGGCCAGAAAACAAGTTCTACTCTGTGAAAAATTCTGAAGTTTTGGAAATTTAATTTTCCTCCACATCAAGATGAACCATCCACTCCTAAACTGGAGAGCCCATTGGTTAGGGCACAACCCTATTCATCAGCCTACTCATACTGGCAGTACTGACGCTGTCTCTCAATCTCTCCTGTTGGAATATTAGATAGATTAAATACTCATTGAGCTTGGTAAACTGCAGGCCAGCGCTAAGAACCTACAGTCAGGGAGAACAAGAACTTTCTCTCATTCAAGAAAAGCATCCTGACTATCAAGAGAGCAAGCATGACCTAGCTTCTTATGAATTTGGCTATAGACCAGTTTCTGTATCTTTGGCCCATGGAATAAAGTTGGGGGGGGCGGGGTTTATTCTGCTTTTTCTTCAAACTAGCCCATTAGTTGATGAGTTTCTGTCAAAGGTGAGGGTTTCTCAACAGCAGGTGCCACAAGCTACTGTGAATGTCTCCTGCTGCAAATTTCTCTTTCATTTGATTTGGGGGAACCAAGCCAAAGAAAGTTTCTGTTTAAAGGAATTATTTTAGCGAAAAGTTCTGACGGGTCAGCATTTTCCAATAAAAAAAAAAAAAAACAACATTTCCTCAGAAAATTCCTATCCAGCTCTAGTCATCACTTTTTAGAGAGGTCACATGTCCATAGAATGGAAATTGCAATGTACGTGGAAAAGGAGTTCAGAAAAGTGTAGTAGCATAGTGCTTGTATCTCTGCGTCACCTGCTAAGAATGCTCACAAAAACAAAATCATCACTGAGCAGACTGAGCACAGAAGCTCTGGTGAGATGTTCAGCATCCAACAGAACCACACTTACTGTAGGGGAAAAATGACAGATTTTGCTGCACGTGATGCTGCCAGTCTTTTTCTGACTTGCCCACTCAGATCATAAAATATTCCACTTCGAAATCCTATTTCAAAATATTTATTTTTTTAACTAGAAAATGTAGTTATGTCTTGGAAACCATCAACATCACTTGCCATACACATCGCCTGATGCCCTCAGACCTTGCCCCAGGACCTAGATGCTGCGTGTGCCTGCCCTCGCTCTGCCCGCTCCTGGCAGATCCTTTCCCTGAATTGGGGCCGTCTTTTGTTTCTGTCTGTGCAAAGGTCTGACCCTAACAATGTTGGCGGAAGGAAGGAAGGAAAGGTTTGTAGAAACCTTTGCAAACTTTTTTTCCTTAAGTGTCTCCCCAGAGGGCCAATAGAAACACAGAGTTGGCTCTTCAGATATCCAGTCCAAGGGGGACACTTCAGGAAAGAAATTCAGCTAAAGAGCTTCCAGCACTTGATTACTTATTGTTTGTTCCTCCCCCCCCGCCTCCCGGATTTCATCGGGAACATCTAATGAAATTACAAGTATTTCAGTCTGGAAATAGCATGTTCATGTTGCTGAACTTCAGCAAGGACATTCGTTTTAGCCTGTGTTTTGGGTATTCCTTGTCAACTTCTGTCATTTAACATTTATTCTACCGCTGGGATATTAAGGACACATGTTTCCTCATGTCCTGGTAACGGCCGGGAGCACCTATGGGCAACGATGAGATTTCCTTCTCCCGCCCTCAGGAGTCTCCCGTGTCTCCAGGGCCCCCGTCCCGAGCGAGCCCCGAGTTCCCCTTCACCCGGGGAGGAGGTGGCGGGAAGCAGCGACCTCTCCGCCAACCACCAAAACGCGCCGTGTCTCCCCGCAAAGCGCTGGCCGCGGGCACCCTGCCGCAGGCAGAGCGCGGCTTGTCCCGACCCGCCGCGCTGCCCCCGCACGCTCCGCACCGCTCCGCACCGCTCCGCACCGCAGCCCTCCCCGGGCGCGGGAGGCGCTGGGCGGGCCCCGGCGCACCTAAGCCCCCGCCCGGCCGCCGGCTGCGGGGCGAGGTGCCTGTCCCGCCGAGCAGGTAGGAGCTGACGGGCGCGGGAGGTGGCGGGGTCTCCCCGCCTGCCCCACCTGCGGGGGGGTGCGCCCGGTGCACCTCGCCGAGCACCCACCCTCGCCACGGCGGAGCGAAGGAGAGGGAAAATGATGCAGCTGTGAGGTGGAGGGGGGTCACTAGCGAAGTGATAGAAAAACTAACCTGCCGCAGGGATGGTGATGGGAATCAGCAGCTGATGGAGCAGCAAGGCTGGCAGGAGTTGGGTGGCCCACATGGTGCTGGCCCCCCCGGCGGCTGGCGGGGAGGAGAAGAGGAGATGGCTCCTCGGAAGGACCCTGTGCACAGCCGGTCACTAGAGGAGGCAGAGTGAGCCGAGCTGCTTTTTATTGCGATGATCTAAGTTTGTTGTGTGATTAACTGGAAAGATCTGGGTCCCAACTCCCTCTTACGGTAAGAAACTGTTTAACAACATCCCCTCTCTGCCTCCTCTCCTCCTCCCCTCCCCAGGAGCTGCCTCCCCTCCCGCCCCGCAGCCAGCCCAGGGAGAGGGCTCCCACCGCCTCATCCCTGCCTCCATCCTTCCCTCCCTCCTTTCCCCTTGCCTCCCTCCCTCCATCCCTTAGGGGCTCAGGAGGAGCAGCCGGGCCGGCCCGGGCCCCCCAGCTCTTGCCCCGGAGCTGGTGTCTGCTGCTGCACAGCCCCCCGGAGCCTCCCCCCAGCCCCTCCTGGCCCCACAGCCCCCTTTGCCCTCTCACCTGCAGCCAGAACAAACCTCTCCCTCCCTGCAGACGTTTCTCTTCACAACCTCCCCCTTTCTCCACCTGCCCCTCGGCCCCATCCCCAGGCAGCACCCTCATCTGTAGCCATTTCAGCAGGACTCCCCCACCCTATGGCCAGGGACAAAGCAAGGCCAATTTTCCAGTAAGGAAACACCTTTCCTCCAACCTGCCCATGGCTGCCCCTGGCCACCAGCCTGGCCTTTCCATCACCCTCTTTGGCCATCTGACAAATGCCACTTCCCCAAAATTGTGGCAACTCTGGGGAATCTAAAGGTCAAGTATCAGCTGGCTGGCGTCGCTCCATGGAGACAAGCCTCAGTCCAAAGTGAGGCCTGACCTTCTCTCTGTTGCAGGCAAAGTGGTTGTAATTCTTCTATTGCACTTCATTTTAACCTCATGGAAGCAATGGCATTGGTTTTTGTTTAAAGTCACGAGACCGGCCTTCGTGACACGTGAGTGTTCAAAAATAAACACTTCAGGAAAAGTTCTGCCTTAATTTAAACTGTTCCTTTCTCCCATGCACCCATCTACCGTCTATAGCACGAGTGTGTGACAACACAGGAAACCGTTTCCCTCCATTTTCCACAAATAAACCAAAGACCTGCATGTGGCCCCATGCCATGTGAGTCAGAAAACGGGTCTCCTTCTCCAGCCCAGACTCCTTTGCCCAGACTTACTATCCATATTGCTGATAAACACCTTTGAGTGAAACAGCTTTTCTTAAAAACAGGTTGTTTCCCAAGCCACAAATGTTCATTGTTAACTTTTATTCATTTTTTTTCTATATTCCCAAAACATACATTTTTTTTTTTTACCCACTGTATGCCCAGTGGCAAAACATAAAGTTTTCATTTGGGAATTACTGCCTTGGTAAGTGAAAGAAAGGGGACAGAAAGGAATTGAGAGTCTGTGAAGAAAATATTTTGAACATTTGGCGTTACAGGAAAAACATTTATGTGAGAAAAAAAATACTTTCTGAAATCTGCAGAATGAAAATTATTTCTAGGGTTTTTTTTTTTTTTTTTKYTKTCCTTKTTTTTYTCCCAAGAATAAAAGTTAATTTACAGGAGTTCCTTAGAGATGCACAACCTGAGAACAGAGAAAATGTATTCCACTGGCCAATGACCTTGTGCAAAACCCTTGTCCACTGCAGCTGAAAGAACACGGATATCCCACTTAGGTTTTGTTTTCTGTTTTTCTCCCTGTGCTTAAAGATAGACATAAATATAAACAATAAGCAACAAAAATAATCATAGCACCATGCTGAGCCCAAAATAGCCACATTCTGTTAACCAGATGTATTTGACTTCTTGTCCATGCATGTGATGAGTGACCTTTTTTTGTATAAATCACAAATTCATGTGCCATTAAAATCAAGTAGATTTTTTTTGCCACTGACTTCCCTGAGGGCAGTATTTGGCATGTAGTAAGATTTCTCTGGAATTTTAGGAAGATTTCTGCTGTATGCCTTGAGGACTAGGGTGCTCCATAATGGAGAAAATATTTTGCTATATGAATTCCCATTATTAATACATAGTCCTGTGTATTATTCATGATGTATCTGCAGTTCTGCTTGAGAACTCAAGTCATGGGCATAAGCTTCTTTGGCTGCATATATTATGCTGGGCAGGTGTAACTCCATAGTCCTGGTTCTCCATTTGTCTAGTTTTGGGGACCTGCTGCAGGACACCTCTGCCTTTTACATAAGCCCTATTTATCTCCCCTCAGTGGAAACTAGGGCACACGGAGTGGAGGGACAGGGACAGAAGGGAGATTAGAAAGGGAAAGATCCTATAGACGCTATATTCAGATGCTCTATTCGTAGGCAGTCAAGACAAAGGTTTGCATCTGGATCTGGGAAACGAAAATGCTCTTTGGTCCCGCATCATATACTGCGAAATGTAGTATGATCCTTTTTCTGTGTCTTCTTGCCCCATGTATTTTACAACTGAAGCATAATATTTTAGTTCAGTTCAATCAAATTTTACCTTGAAATGAATTTCAATATGAAGGAAGGCTGAAAAAATTGCATTTCATGCTTAAGTTTTCAAAAAGAATTTCATGTTAAGTTTCAGTCCGTACATAGAGAAACCAAAGATCTAAATATGATAATCAAAAGTTGTAGGTTTTATGCAAGAATATTCTGTTATGTTTTCTGACCTTTTGAGGACATGTTTTCTGACCTATAAATCTCTCTTCTTCTGTTTGTGGAGCTCAGCTGAGAGTGGGGATTTTGGTTTTCCTTTTTTTTCTCTTCTAATTTTTTTGGCAGCTTTGCAAACTTGGCCTGATAACCTGACCTTCAAATCAATATTAGGAAAGTAGCATAACATTTCTGTAGAAGATATCTAAAAAGAAAAGAGTTACTGCACACTTTACCAAAGATGTATTTGGCTCTGGACTGCCTACAGGAGTAAAAAAGTTTGAAAAACTTTATTTTGGTTGGAAAAGTAAGCAGACATGACCAAATACATAGAAACTGTTATTTTTATATTCCCTTTTCTGACCATAACCACAGTTGGATCTGTTTTTCAGATGTAACTTGCTATTCAGAAATGCTAGATATTCACAGTTTTGGCAGGAATCTTCACACACACACAGAGTAATACCAAGTCACAATTAGCTTTAAAGAAAGCTTTTCTAAATGAGCCAGCATCTGTCATATGAATCACCTCTTGTGTTCAAAATAAACCTTTTTACTTCTTGATTTATCCGGTATAGGTRTCACACTGTTAAGGTCCTATTGGATAAGAAGCCCAATAAAATAAGCAAGTGCATGTAGTAATTATTGTTCAACACTGAGTGGATTGATAAAAAAGTCTCAGGCTGCCTGAGAAGTTTAAACCAATCAATTGTGCTTCACATTTCAAGCAGGATAAATTTTTATTGTCTTTTTTTATAAAGTGAGCTTGAGACTGGGAAGGGAAAAGACTGAGGTATGGACTGTGAGATTCGACACTGCTGGGAAAGGCAGAGTTTAAGCAGAGCTACAGCACATGCCAGGTGTCAATACTTGCTGAGGCACCTCAGCCAGAGCCCCAGCTGGACACATGGCACCTTCCAGCCTAATCCCCAAGCCTTCTTCATGCAGAAAGAAAAAGGCAAATAGGGCGGGAAGACTGAAAGGAAGAGGGGGAAGAAGGGGATAACAAGATCCAAGCACAGGGATTAATGCCTAGTTGAAAGCAGAAGCTCAGAAACTCCCCTGAGGCCACCATTTTAGATTCAGCCAAAAGGGTTTTGCATGTCATCATACTAAATGCTGCAGACCTGAACTGCTGATCCCAGAGGGCAAATTCACCACACCAGTCAAGTGTTTAGAGCCCCATGCAGTGAAGCCGGAGTGTGGCACCTCAGATGAGGCTTCTTGTTGATTAGCCACCAGGGAAACTTAAGGATGAAGACAACAACCACACCTCCCTCTGCAATGTAGGCACTAACCTACAGTCCTGAGGCAGTCACCTCTGCAAACATGGCATTCACAGGTAAAATGCCATGTGTATTTAATAACCTAAACTGTTTAGCTTTAAAAAGCTTCTTACTCCTTCAGCCCATGTCAGAGCTTACAAATAAAGATTAGTTAGGGGCTATTACCTGGCTTTGTAGGCATGAGGTATGGTATGATTTGGCTTGAAACTATACAGTTGCACTTTCCTCTACCCCAAAACAGACTTGTGCAAGCAGCTTCACACCTTGACTGAGCACTTTCATGGCACAAACATGCAAAATTATGGAGGGCATATGCAAAATACAAAACAGTCTAGATTATCATTTTATACACAGGTGCATGCTTCTGGGGAATGAAAAGTATGGGTTTGAAGTTGCTGAGGTTAAAAAGGAACATGACCTCCAAAGAGACTTGGTTGTGCTTGGTTTCACCCATTATAATTCACATATATTCATAATATTCAAACATACATAATTCACAACTCTCCCCACACCCAGACTCCCAGCTGCTCAGGTCTGGGTCCTAAACCCTGGTCAGGTAATCCAGCATTCATCCCTGCAGTCAGTTAATAACATAAATCCTTTATGGTTTTCCTGTGTAAGACATATTGTAACTGCTTTTTACATACGTGTTATATGCTAACTAAAAATAATTAAGATGAATAACAAAACAATTTTTAAGTTCTAGTATGAAAGCCATTTAAGCTGTTTATGGCATGGTGCCCAACGGCAGCTGATGATAATACAACCCTTCAAGATCAGTTTGGAAATTACTATTTCCAATATTTTTGGAAAAAATAATAAAAGAAAAATGCAAGAATCTATATGCAGCACATTGCTATTAGTAGGAAATATCTGATCAAATTTTATCTGATCAAAATGTAGATATTTCCACACCTAAATGCTTTATCTACAAGGAGATAAATTTTGCAAACAAATGTGCATGCAAAACGGTTATTTTCATAAAAATTCCCAGTAATAGCCATTTGAAGTTTTTGGGAATGTGCTGAATTGTGGCATATGCTTTTAGGAATGCAAAAAATCCCTCACTCTACTCATAAGAATTGTTCCTTGTACGTACTCAGAGTTTACGTGTATTGATTGAGGATGTTAAACTTTTTGCTTAAATTTGCTTGTTTCCACTTCTATTAGTCTCTGCAGTGCCAAGAAAGTCTAGAAAGGATAAACATCATTATCAGTACTGTTAAATAGATTCTAATGTACTTTGCCTGTATTACTCAGGGCCTAATTTGATCTGCAAAACCTTTACAATAGATTTTTTTTGTGCAAGAATGTAAGAAAAAATGAACCTCTCTTTGACCTCAGTCTACTAAAATCAAGTTGTGGTACTGGCCATTGGAAAAACAAACAGAAGCTGAATACATTTGATATGAAGCAACAGCCCCAGAAGCCCTTAATTTACATGCCATAGTTACTGAGTTACTTCTCTGAGGATAGTTACTCTCTATACTATTTAACCATTCAAATATGCATCCGTTTGTGCTTCTCCGTAAGTGTTTCATTTTTAGCAAATAAAGAAGTGTTTTTTCATGCTTATTAGAAGATACATTCTCTAGGACAAAGTAGTCTGAAAATCAAAGATTTGGCCAAATTCATCTGTGGTTATCGCCCAGTCTTCAGATCTCCCTTTTTCCAGCTGTTGGGGTTTTTTGATTCAGAAAGCCCTCATTCCTTTGCATATTTACGTAAACTACAAAGTTTAATCATGATCAAGGAAATCTACATTTGTATATATATTTTTAAGTGCATTTCACTTTTTTTATTGTTGAAAAGCTTGAAAATATCAGCCCAAAATATTCAACTACTAAGGAAATCTCCAAATCACATTGATTTTAAAATCACCTGGTTTTTAAAGCAGTTTAATGATTTTAGGGCCTGAGCTAAGGTGTGTATGTATGTGATTTTGACAATACAGTAATGCTTACTCTAAAACTTTTGTATGTACTGATAATTCACCCTTCCCTCTGCATTTTTTAAGTCAGTGAAAACTAAGAGTGTACTTAAGTAAAACCACTGAACATACCTGGCTGAATATTTTTTCATTTAACTGGGTAAACCATAAAACTGAGGATAGTTTTTCTAAGATCTTTTTATGTGTTAAATCCCAAACTGGAGAACAATTTTTGCATTTCCTAGAGCATTTTTTATTTTCAGTAATTGCTCTTATTTTAAAAATAAAATAAACTTTTGAAGGATTTCAAATCAGGATGTCATTTTTACTTATAAATAAATAAAAAAAAAAAAAAATNAAAAAAAAAAAAAAAAATCCAAGCAAACAAATAAACAAACAAAAAGGATTTCCAGGAAAATTTTGACAAAAACAATGCAGAGATGTTAATTGAAGACCATGTATTGTTTTGTTCAACTTAAATGTGTGCTTTTAAGTTGGGAAAAGTTTAAAACAGGTTCTCTGTAGTATACATTTTACCTCTAGAGGAGGTAAAATGGTTGGCAGTCAGCAAAGGGTCCTTATCTTCCAATATGATACTTCTGTAAAAGAAACATCATTGAGAGATATGCTGACAAGACCCTACCGAAACTGATGCTGAAAGACCAGCTACAAAAAAATAATGTACAGAGGTTCAAAAAAATGAGGTATTGTTATAAAAATACTATTAATATCTCTCAGACTGGTAGACATTTTAAAATGTACTTTCAATACGTTTGGACTAACAAAGAATAAAATTAAGCTGGTCTTTGACTGTGAATTATACATTATGGAATAACTTCAGCAATTCAAAAAACCAGAGACGAAAGCATTAGCCCTTTGAATTCCAGAGTATGAAGACTTCCAGAACTTGCTTGTCAAGAGTAAATTCTTTAGGATTTCATATCAAAGAGGAGAATTTCTACCTAGGGTGCTGTTAAGGATTTTAGAAAGAAACCTAAACAGGGATTCATCAGTTTCCTAGCAATCTCTCAGACATGAGGATGTATTAACAGCAGCTCAGAGAAAACACAAACAACAAAAAAGAACTCAAAATTCATGGCCATAAAGCACTGATCTTTCCTGGTTTAAGGTTTGTAACCCCAGAGATAGAAAGCTTGCCAAGACATCAGAAAAGATGTTATCAGAGGAGGAATCTCAGCTTGACTTCTTTTCAAGAACAAGCTTTGGGTACTTTATTTGAATCAAAGTCTCCTTGTTTGGGATATAAGCTTTGTAATGCAGCTACTGGAAAATGGTCAAGTAGGGAAAAGGGATATGTGGCTGCAGAATCAGGACAGGAACTCTCAGAGGAAGACTAGGGCAAACTGTTAAATTTCTCTGGTGTTTCCATTTCTTTATATACTAAAGAGAAACCTTTTTCAGTGCAGTTTTGTCCCTTAAAGATCTTACCGCAGGTATTGCAATGCTGGTACTGAAATGACACTGGTAACAGTGTGATTGCTCTACATCTGCTATGCCAATAAAACACATATACTTTCTCTTTATGCTATTTTTAGTATTCCATACCTCAACACTATGGTGTCTATTTTTACGAAGTACCCAATCCCCACTTTTCATAGGGATTAATTGCTGCCAAACTTTTTTCTTATAGGTGAAATTTGAGCATGGATGATTAGGCTTCACTGCACATTAAACAGTGACAGTGTATATTCTCGCCTTAGCATATTCTTCTGCTGAGGATTTTGCTACCAACTTCTGTAGCAAAAATAAGATTGAAGCAGAATTTAGATGTCCATGGTCTGAAGTTACAATTCTAAAGCTGTCTGCTTGTTCACATGCATCAGCTTTGCTCAATTTTCCCCAAATTTTGATCCCTTTCTTCATATCCAAAATGAAACTTATCAATTAAAGAATAAGTTTTTTAATTTGGAACACTACTGCTAAGCAAGCTGGTATGATGGCCTATTTCAATATGTTTTTATCAGATTATTAAATAAAATTATCTTCTTAATAAAATCAGATTGATATGAATAGAGATAAAGCAACAAATGCATTTACAATAGTGACATAGAAAAAACTTTATGGAAAAGTATTTTTTTCTGCTGAATAACAGTTGTGGTCTATCCTAAACTGAAACACATTATTTCTGACTTTGTATTGTTACTGAAAGTTTTTTTGAAGTCTTTCTTAAAATAGCGATATACAGATTAATACTCATTGTATATTTAACTCCCCAGATCAGTAACACTGTTTTTTAATTTAAGAATCTGTAGATTGTGTTGAAGGACAAGTCCACATAGACAAGAAATTTTATCTGACAGTAATCAATGAAGGTTGTCTAGGGAAAAGTATAAAAACAGAACAAGTTTGCAGTAATACTTCCTTATAATGTTTTCCAACCTGCCAAAATTTGATGGTCATCCAATTTTTGGTGCTATGAAATTAATTATCGTCATGGTGATTTATGACTTTTTTTCTCTCTTTATGCAGCCTACCAAGGTTCTGATGTAAACAGCTAAACAAAAATATGAGATAAATCAGCTGGGCAAGGAATTTTCAAATATACAATTTTGTGAGTTGCTTTTTACTTCTGGTCTAAAATGTTTCACATATAAACCCCTGAAAAATAATAGCTTTTCCATATACTATGGAACAATAAATGTTCAGCATTACAATTTTATTACTTTTCCTTAAGAAGAAAAAAAAAAAAACCAAACCCAAGAACCCCTCTGTCCTTTACTTGATTTTCATGTAAACACCTGAATAAACAATTCTTAATAAGGAAATAAAGCCATCGATTCTGAAAATATGTAAATTTACATGCCACATATCTGATTAGCTATTTTTTACTATTCCAATGTATTTCTTCATTTATTCCCAGTAGATAAAACAATGTGGTTTCAATTCATATGTTAAAGAGCAATGGCAACAAACTGTCTTTATTTTTGCCTGAGATTATTTTATGCACATGTACTTCAGTTATGGAAGCACTTCAAATAAACCGCTGAGAATGTGCATTGAGCACCCACAGGAAATAGAGGGCTATGTCACTCAGTTTGAGATGAACAACACTTAAACTACTTTTCTTACAGTTTCTCCAGGAAGAAGAAAAAAAAAAAAAAAAATCTGGTATTTGTTTCCCAAGATTAAAATAGCAAGCACACTATCTACAACTAATCTGTATTTTATGACAAGGATGTCTGATATAGTCCCATTGAAAGGACTGGTGTAGAAAGCTGACTCTGTATCTGGAAATAACCTTCCAATTTTTAATGGGAGGCATAATTAACCAAAATTTTGAATGCTGTATATCACATTTCAAAAAAAATTGGAGCACTAATTACTCTGGTAAACCACTTGTATGCCTCATTGCCAGTAGCTGACAGTGTATACACAATTTAAGGTTTTCTTTCCTTTTCTTTCTTTTTCTTTCTCTCTCTCTCTTTCTCTTTCTCTTTCTTTCACTTTCTTTCTCTTTCTCATTCTTTTTCTTTTTCTCCCTTCCTCTTCCTCTTTTTGTTTTTCTCTCTTTCTCTCTTTCTCTTTCTTTCTCTCTTTTTCTCCTTTTCTCTCTCCCTCCCTCCATCAGTCTCTCTTTAACATTCTCTCTGCCTTTCTGCTTTTCTTTCCTACCTTCTTTTTCTTTTTCTCTTTCTCTTTCTCTGTCTCTTTCTCTCTTCTAAATGTTTTAATAAAACCTCACACAATTACAGAAGTCTTCCTGTCTATTGTCAATTTAAAAATACAGTTAAACAGGCTAAGATTTATGAATTTATTTTTGGCCTATGAAACAAACACTAGAAAAAACGTTTACAAAGTATCATGAATCTGGGGGCAAAATTTAGCAACTACAACTCCAGCTAGCAGGCATTTTAGGTGGCATACTGAGCTATGTTAACTACCATCCTGTAATCGTCTTCTTTCCTGACTTTGCAGACACCAGAGTGACTGCTGAAATACGAAGTTACAATAGAACCAGAGAAAATACTTCTTCAAAGTGCAATAGATTTTCAAAGAAACTTTTTAAGGAGGTAAAGGAATACTAACAGCTTGAAATGTTCTATCACTTACATCAGTGTATCCATCTAGTACAGATAAAGTACTGGCACAATAAACAGCAGCCTATTAAATCTTTATTTCCAAGGCTCTCCTGTTACAGGGAAGTTAAAAGATGGAGGTTAACAGCAGAGACCAGCTTTTATACTCATCACAAAGATCACATCTGAAGGTGTTACAGTTGGGAGCAGGCATTACAGAGGGACACATCAGGAATATAACCCCCCAGTCTGTGATATTGTATAAGCTTTGTAGCACTCTGCAGGCCAAAAAGCAGAAACTGTTGTAACAATTGTTGTAACTCCAAAGTTTTCTAAATTTTTCCTGTAGCCATTCTCTCTTTTACATAGAAGCTTAGCTTCAGAAAGGCATGTAAAAGTCTACTTGACATCCTAATTCTCATGAACGGACATTCCACTATGTTTTAGGAAGGGTATGACACAAGTGAAGTTCAGGTTTGCCCTAAACTTCATTCTTCATCGTCAATAATATAAACTAGTTGTTGTTCTGTGTGATGCCTTTAAAGAGGTAATAAAACATGCTTACAAATTTAAATCCTTGGTTATCTCCCATTTATATCTATGGGACTACGCACGTTTTTAGACATGTATTCAAAAGAACTTTTTTGGGTCTAGGCATATGGGACTATTTTTATGAAAATGGAGAAGGTATTTCAAAGGACTTTGACTCCAAAATAACTTACAAACTATTGATCAAAAACTCATAGAGTGAAGTGGAAAACCCATTTAATTTTATCCTGAGCCAAAACACAACTGAACTGATTAAATACAAATCTCAGCCTTGCAAAATCAAGTCTGAATTAACAGCTAGTTTTTGTGATGTAATTCAAAGAAGAGAATGTCAGGACAGAAAAATACACATTCAAACAGAGAATCATAGGTCATCTGGCCAGCAAAAATTCCAGTGAAGTAGCAACCATGGCAAAATGAGTATTCAACCAAACATGCCATAACTGCAACAGGAAGGAAGAGCGTTTTTCAGCAGTGCATCACACTGTTTAAGCCAAGACTGATCACATACTTGATGAACAACGAGGCAATGACACAACCTTCTTTGTAGGTAAAATCTCTGCAGACAAGAAGGCTGCGGAACAGCAACTGCAGCGAAGGGATAAAGCAGTTAGTTTATTCATTTTTTTAAACTAGGTAATAGAGCACAAATGTTCTATTTTAAATGAAAGAATCACTGTATCTTATCCAAATTTAATAAGTCAGAGAGAACAAAGTATAGTTACAATATATTGTAAAAAAGTGTTCCACTCAGCATGTCTAAATAATAAATGCAGATGTACCATCTGTGTTTGGAATGGAAGGCTGCCTACCCACAAATCCATTTTAAAAGGCATTTTTATGTAGACACCAGGGAACCAAAAGTGAAAATAAGCAACGTAAGAAAACTTTCAGATATGTTCTAGAGTCCAGGAAGTCTGTAAAAATCTTACAAGAATGGAGGCAAATAATCGACACCTACGATCCTATCATAAATAGATGGGAAAACATATATTTCTGCTTGACTCACACTGTATTTCTGCCATGTTATACCCCATATTTCCTACATATTTCTGTCTTGTAGTCCTCCAGCCTTACCAAGCCCAGCTTCCTGGGTGCACATGCCTCTTCCTGAGAATACACCTGTTTGTCCCTCTGCTGCCTTCAGCTACCTGCCACAGCAACCAGCTGGGCTCTGAAAAGTACACACAGCATTTTGCCATGTAACATGGCATACACATATTGACTGGTCACAAACAAATTTAATAAAACATATAATGACTCCACACTAAAGGCTCTTTTCCTAATGGAAATGTTTACATGGGTCTCTCACTTCTACCTAGCTATTAATTTTGGGTGGTATTCATTTCATCTAATGCTAGATATCTATGTTTTTGGCAATTATGTCTGAGGTAATCACTTAGGCATTTGGGGGCACAATTAATCTGACTGAATAGAAAAAACTTTCTAAGCACCTTTCAGGTTCCCCTCAAAGTATCCTGGAAGTATTTACTTCCTCTTGGTCAGATGTCTACCTTTCTGAGTGTCTTCAACATAACTCCTTTTAGCTGAAATTTGCTCATTGATTTTATTGCAGGAAGATAATGAAATTAACAGATGAGGAGAATAGGAAAAAAATGTTAACAATTAAGGAAATACATCTAATGAGGCAAAAAGTAGGTAAAGGGCAGAAATTATGTTGTTCTAGTGCACCAGAAGTGTTCCAATGAATTAGAAAACCATTCTGAAACCAGTGGACTCACATGAAACTGCCACGTTCATGTTTATGATGTAATACAGAATCCTCAGGAATTTGTAGAAAATTTGCCATGGACTTCAGATTTGGGTTTGAAAGACAGATAACACAATGGCTTCAGTACAGCACTCAGGCTTGAGTCCAGCCTGCAACACAACAAGCTGAAATGAAGATTTCTTAAGTCTTAAATTGTCAATAACAATTTTGGGGGACAATGAACCGTTAACTCACATTTCCTGAGTGTTCTGTGCAGACCACAGCAAAAGAAAAGAAGGACCCTAGCTGCAGTATTTCAATACGTTTTAAATGTCTATTGTTTCACCTAAGGGTTCTAATTCCCTGATACTGTAAAGAAAACATAAATCAAGAATTTAACTCTGGAGAAAAGCATGGATTAATCCCCATACTTAAGCTTTTCCAGTTCGCTTCTTGGTTTAGCATCCAGGTTCAATATATCTTTACTGACATATGCAAAGATATCTCCAAGATTGCACCTATCTGTTTCTAGAATGAGAAATAGGAGAGGCACAACATTCCTGTGTTGGATTTGAGCTAATTACGCTTTCTGAGATTAAGTTAAGGCTGTTAAGCATAGCACCATGCTAGCATGCATATATTTCTTCAGGAGCCAAAGGCAGTACCTCTGAATTGTCCTACTCTGTTAGGTGAATTGTACCAACGTGTTCAAAGGTAGCTAAGGGAATATTTGAAATTTGGAATATGATGTAACTTTTAAATTTGTCTCAGTAGCTCAGGCATCCAGCTCTGAGTTATAGATTCCTTTTAGGGGGCTAGTTTCCTAGTTTTAAAAAACCCTTCAGTCCTTGCCTTTTACATTCTTGAATTTATCACAACTGATGACAACAGAGGTGAATGGAGCTCCAAAAAGAGAATGATAAAATCTATTAGGAGATTTGAAACATTTATATGATTAATTGAGAATGTTATTTTGAATGCATTAAACTTCCAGAACATGATCAATAAAGAAATTATTGCTAATATACATAGTGTATATAGAAGTTACATCAAACTACTTACAGAATCCTGAACATTAATTAAAACTGACTGGGAATTTGCAGGTCAGATATTTTAAAATCAGAATGCAGTCAAAACCAAAGCAGAAGAAAGGGTACATTCTACAAGTCTCTCTATACCATTTTTAAGGAGCTCTGAAATTACAAAACAATCTGAACTTTTTGACAGATATCAGAATTTAAAATGACATTTTCCAGTTTGAAGAAGTTTCTAGATATTTTAAATTAAAATCAGAATTAATGTGTAACAGAAAGAACTATAAAATAGAATTAAAATAGAATGAACCATTTTAATTGCTGCAATTCAATACATTTTTAATATTAGTTCCCCAAAATATCAGATTTTGACATTTCATCAAAGACAGAAAAAACCTAGAAAAGCAAAAAAAAAATTAAAAGGATTCTTATGAAAATAAAAAGTAATTTCCTGTGTAGCTATGGTTCTGATTAAATAATTCATGAGTCAAGAGCTCAAGAGGTCAATGAAACCAGTGTTCTGGTCATAAGGACAGCACACCAAAGTTATAAATGAATCCACAATTATACATTACCTAATTTTTATGTATTTATTATCTCTCTGATGTTCTATGATTTGTGTTGTTAGTGTAGGAATCCATATGGGAACATGTGTACATAATATGTAAATCTGAATATGCATTACATCCATGAATAAATTTCTTAATCTTACTCGCTTTAGTTACTGGTTGCAACAATTCTTACCCATAATATCCAGAAGGTGTTGTGAGGCTCTGTTCATTCATTGAAAGCATGAAATCTGCTGTGACAGCTTTGCATGAGCAGTGCTAGAAGTCTATAACTAAAAAAACTTATGTGCTCATAGGATTATAACCCATACAGGGAAAGGGTATTTTTTTTATATTTGCATAATCTTGTTTAATAGACTTCAACCATAATTAGGTAAATTGGGAACTTCCTTGTCAACTTTTTAAAGTATTACTATTATTAATGTTTCTTGCTAATATTGTAACTGGCAGTCATCATCTTCCT
The DNA here is from genome assembly GCA_035582835.1 of Phoebastria nigripes. Taxonomy (NCBI): domain Eukaryota; kingdom Metazoa; phylum Chordata; class Aves; order Procellariiformes; family Diomedeidae; genus Phoebastria; species Phoebastria nigripes. Next base: position 2,576,702 of record JAYKAV010002888.1, on the reverse strand, counting down.
TTATTCTTTAACTAAAATATTGATTTTATTGATAGTAATCAAATATTTACAAGATACAAGAAATACAGTGTTTCATACTTCCTTGGAGCCACAATTTCATCCAGAATATTTTATTTGGCTTGTTTTGTTATGATGAAAAAATATTTTGGTTTTAGGGCGTTTTGTTTTGTTTTGTTTTAAGTTTTCTGCAGGAGAAGAACCTTCTGGGAAAAAGAAAAAAAAAAAAAAAAGAAAAAGAAAACTGGGATTCAAAATAAACACTTCTCAGCTGAACCACTCTCAGTAGACCGGCAAACTCCTCCCTTAAACATTCAGATATATGACTGTACATGAAAATCAGATGGGCATGAGGAAAGGATTTCATTTGCCAAATGTAGTTTTGATCCACATGGCAAACAGCTGCTGTTCAGTTGAGCAAATTTCTGAGAAGCTAATATGTTAAATCCAAACAGAGGATCTTGCAGTCAAAGGTAAATACATCATAGCACCTTGCAGTTTTTATTTGCTATCGTCACCACTATAATCCATAGTCTCTTATTATATGCTGTTTCTTTCTTTGAGAGTAACTTAAAAGGCAGGAGATAACAAATATACAAAATATAGGATCTGAGTGGTCGCCGTTGCTGAAACATGCAGTAAATGGGAACACAATTCCTTGTAGTCATAGCAAATTCCCACTGACATTTTCAGGAATGTGTGATAATCCAGGGCTTGCACAGAGGGCCATTCCAGAAAGATTTCTTTTTGTTTTATGATGTTATCACTGCCACTCAGCGCTAACCTGTTTCTGCCTCAATGTACCTAGGGTAAAATCTGCCAATTGATTTTATTATGAACAGTTGCAAGGGCTATTAAAAATCCTACCTTTAACAACTTAGAGTATATACGTGAGGTGAGGTCCATTCTGTTTCACTGCCTGCAGCTTTTTCTTTTGTTTGAAACCCTAAATTACTTTCTGAGTTTATAGCGATGTTTGCACCTTTCTTAAAGAGCACTTCCTTTCCATGGGAAAGGCATGTCATATTTCTTACCATCCACAAAGCTGCCTCATGGAGGGCCTGTCTGGACATGTCCAGTAGCATGTTAATTTATGGGGCTTCCTGAGGCAGGAGGCTTTGAGTTCTACACTTCCAGCCACATCTGAAACCATGACTTCAAACCAATGGGCCGCATGTCTTGTCTCAGGATTCTCCTCTTGAGTGTCCTCAACAACACAGATTTATGCTATGCCTTACTTATGTAACTTATATAAACATATATAGAGACATATCCTTTGCAGATATTGGATTCACATAGAAACAGTTTCTCAGCTAACTTTTGGTCAGCCCTGAATTGGTCAGGCAGCTGGATTAGATGATCATTGTAGGTCCCTTCCAACTGAAATACTCTATTCTATTCTATTCTATGCTATGCTATGCTATGCTATGCTATGCTATGCTATGCTATGCTATTCTATTCAGGAGGGTATAAATCTGGTCACTTCACTGCAAGCATACAAAGCAACATCATTTGAAAACAGCAACTCATCTGATTTGTATGTCTTTCCCATATTTTGTCTTATGATAATATTAGTTTGATGCACAACTTTTCTCACCAACTTAAGATCACTTACAGAGTTCAGCTCTTTCATTATAAAATTCAATAATGGCACATTCTTTTACTTTCACAGGTATGCTGGGAGTATCTGAAGTGAGGAAGTCACAGACTGGGTGAAAAAGAAATAAGATATTTACTGCCAAATTGTCTCTGGAATAACACCATAAAAACTAAAGGAGGGAGAAAAAAGGAAGAACAATGAGGCCAGGTGGTCCGTTGGAAGGCAGTGGAGAAGAAGGCTTACCAGTTCTAGTTTGAGCAAGGCAAAGTCTGAGAAAATGGCTGCTATGTGGATATGTACATAGTTAGGTCAGTAATCATTTCAGTTCATTTTCTTTCTGGTACTTTTTATAAGAAAGACAAGGTAAGAGGATAAAATTAATTATATTTAATTTTAATGTACATATTTGTCAAGAATATTTAAAAGTCAAGTTAGATGCTTATTTAGTTTTGCTTACAGGTCTAACTTCATGAATTAAGTGCTTGAATATATTCCTTTATCTTTCACTCTTCAGCCAGATTTAAATCTGAAGGCTAATTTTTAACCTTACAGACAATAACATTTTATGGAGGCTTAAATTTAAAAGGAAATCTGACACTCTGTAAGTGCTTGTAATTTTTGTCTGTTGTGAGAGGATATTTCCCATGTCTTTTCCTATTACTACTTTCTTAATTACATTTTTGTTTCTCTCAGCCTTTTCTTCTTGATTGGAACCACTCACTAATGATTAAGGGATTATTTTATATATGTGTTCCTTATTGTCACTTAATTTGTGGCACTACATCATTTATCTCCTCCATCAAAGTCCCTAAATTTGGCTACTCAAGGTGGAATTGTAGTTCTTGAAGAAATCTAGAAAGCCTAACTTTGAACTTCAGGACTTGTCTTGTTTTCAGGAAAGTAATCCCTATCTTCTTATACTCTGCCTCAGAGATTTCCCTGACAATTGTTTTCTTCAGAAAGGAAATACATCAGGTAAAATTGTGAAATATTTGTTATTTAAATAGTACTTGACTGTGAATGGAAGCCATATGGCTTGAAAATGTTTAAGGTGGGGTTCTGGTTTTTTTTGTTGTTGTTTTTTGTTGGTTTTTTTTTTTTTTGTGGGGGAGGGTTTAATTGGCTTACTTATAGTCTATTCAATGTAAATTCTAGAAGGTACTTATTTTTAAAAGTCTCAGTTAGTGCTCTTAAATAAAAAGTAAGATTAGTCACCTGCATTAAGGAGTTCTGAAACCCATATTCTCAAGAATATTGAAAAAAAACCCAATTTTAAATACACAGCATATAACATTGTGAGTTCATTGAGAGTATTTTGAATACTCTGCTTGCAATAGTATTCTTATTTAGAAAGGATTTTCAGTCTCCTTTATAAACATTATTTTGGCCTCAAAACATTTTAGTTAGTTCTTTTGGTTACTGTTCTGTAAAGGAAGAAACCATGCCAAAGAGATTATGAGACTGAAAATTGCCATTTTCACAGAATCTCACAGAATGGCTGAAGTTGAAAGGGACCTCTGGAGGTCATCTGGTCCAACCCACCTGCTCAAGCAGGGCCACCTAGAGCAGGTTGCCCAGGACTATTTCCAGACGGCTTTTGAATATCTCCATAACCTCTCTGGGCAATCTGTGCCAGTGCTCAGTGACCCTGACAGTAAAAAAGTGTTTTCTTAAGTTCACACAGAACCTCCTGTGCTTCAATTTCTGTCTATTGCCTCTTTTCCTGTGACGGGGCACCACTGAAAAGAACCTGGCTCTGTCTTCTTCCTCGTATTTATATGGATTGGTAAGATCTCCCCTGAGCCTTCCCTTCTCCAGGCTAAACAGTCCCAATTCTCTCAGCCTTTTCACATATGAGAGATGCTCCAGTCCTTTAATCACATTTGTGGCCCTTTGTTGGACTCTCTCCAGTATGTCCATGTCTCTCTTGTACTGAGGAACCCAGAACTGGACAAAGTACTCCAGGTGTGGACTCACCAGTGCTGAGTAGAGAGGAAGCATCGCCTCCCTTAACCTGCTGGCAATACTTTTCCTAATGCAGCCCAGGATACCGTTTGCCTTTTTGCCGCAAGGGCCCATTGCTGGCTCATGTTCATCTAGGTGTCCAGCAGGACCCCAAGGTCTTTTTTTGCAAAGCTGCTTTCCAGCCGGGCAGAGTGGGATTCCAATCCAGATTTAGACATGACTGACATTTAGACACATGAATTTGTGTGTCTACTTGTAAGTATCTACATGCGACTAAACTCATTATAATCTCTGCAAATGTAGGGGACAAATTATATAATGTTTCTAAATACAGGAAGATATCAACATTGGTTGAGATTCCCCAGGGTAACATACCTGACCTCCCACTGCTGATACATTAGAGTATGGATCTCCCGTAAACCTTTTGTGGTGTCTTCTAATCCTATGCAACAGTCTCAGACACTCCACAGCATCTCAGATCGCACTAGTCACCTATGTGTATGCAACTGAGTCAAGTCCTTTAGTAGTATAGTCAACAGAGTCAAAAAAACCTAGTCAGCTAACCAAATTTAGTGTCTGCATTTGAGTGAATGCAGACGTCCAGTGATGGTAATGGGATCTTACACACCTAGCTCATACACAGACATCTGTATCATAGACAACTAAATTTAGGTATCTGAATCTTGAGTTGAGTTTCTTTGTAAACATCAAACTTTCATGATAGAAAATGCTAGCAAAAGTTTGGTTTATTGCACGTTACACAATAAACACATTACAGTATTTTTAAAAAAGACATTAGAAATTACTCTTAAGAAGTTTTCTTACTTTTCAAATACATAACATATAAGTATTTTAGAAATTAGAAATAAACACAATGTTCTTCGTGCATTTTTGTATGAAATGGAGGGGAAAACTCACAGGGAAAATATGACTCACAGACAATTCATAAAACTAGATGCTGCCCAAATAATGAAACACTTGCTTCCTTCAGTTCAATTAGCATTCATTCCATGATAGGTACAAATCATATTCCTTTCTTCCCTCAGCTCCTGGTTTGCAGACAATAACACCCAGGAAATTGGATCAGATCAGAACAACTGTCCAGCCCTGCTCCCTAATCGGAATTACCAGGAATCAAGATTTTGACTCATATTGCATTCACACCCACAGATCAGTTTAGACACAGCCTGTGATACTGCTGTAACCATTCACTGTAACCTGCCAATACTGTAAAGAGAAGGGGAAGGGAAGAAGAGAAGAAATGAGATATAAATGCCACTCATCAACACATGGTGCAGAAAAGCTGTGCTAGCTCATGATAGGACAGTATGCCTACTATGGGTAGGTCTAATACATCTTTCTCAGAAGAACAGGAAGCAGAAAGTAAAACTGAAATGCAGAATGTGGCTCTCAAATTTACATTATCAGTATTAGGGCTAATCAGATGTTGAGCTAGTCAGCTACACATTGCCACACAGTTGGGCTTGTAAGAACGTCAGGTTTTAGTTTTGAATAACAGGACTTTTTATTGTAAAGCCTTTGCATCCTTCTAAATAATAATTCTCCCTTACAGAGTTTCCAACTTGGGGTCAATGACTCCAAATCACTTCTTATTTTTCCAGCCTGCACATTTTTAATTCTTGTTCTCTTCTTTAGTAATTTAATCTTTCTAGGCATTTTGCATTTGAATTTTTTCACCCTGTTATCATTTTACTGCTGCCAAAGACAGCAGACTGAATGCATGATTATCTTCATTTCCATTAACACTACTTAATACTGCAGGCAGATTAAAAGAATCATGAGTTTCACCAAGATTTATCATGCATAAATACTAAAAAATCTACCTATCTATATCTACTATGGGTTTCTTCTTCTTCCTAAAGAGTGAAACAATCTAGTTTTCATCTTCAGATAATCTACCTTTACATGGCTTTTTCATACCAAAAGCATAGTAAGGAATGACAATGCAAAGGACATCATTCTCTTCAGAGACGTGACCTGCACAATGAAGAAATAAGAGGGTTCCTTTGGCATACCCTGAGGGCACCCATTTCAATGTAGAGAAAAAGTGGTGGAAGGAAGGGCATCACTCTATGGACTTCATCACCATAGGAACTTACAGAAAGTCTGTGTTCTTCAAGTTCTTAGGAAGTCACATCTGAATATCTTTCAATATAAGAATGATGAAAAAATGAAAATATTAAAAATATATAAAGAAATAGATCAATCAATAAATAAATCTTCACTTTATGATTGGAAAGACTTTCCAGAATTTTATTGCTCTGATGCTTAGAAATCTTTATATTGTTAGTGTTTTGTTTTCATGCTAAGGGTGCTCATGGCCAATTTCTTGTGCCTGAAATGCAGCCTATCTTAAAATACTTTTCTGCCTTCCTGTTATTAATAGAGATGCATCACCAGAGAACAGTAATATCTCTCTGTCTTTTACCAGGACAAATGGACTGAGTTCTTTCAACTAGTGTTCATAGCGCCTAAATTGAGGTACCTGATCTTTCTCTGCTTCTGCATTTATGACTGATGAACTGTAGGATAATTATCTGTTATGAGATCCACGTGTAAGTCTGAGCACATTGTACCGTTGAATTTCATTTTCTTCCTAGCACTTCAGTCCTCTAAGTCATCATTCTTACAATGACAATGTTTATATTTAACCTGCTTGATGTTAAGAGTTCTCCTAACCCTACCCCAGGGCAAGATCCAGGCACACAGAAGCCTCCCCTCTGCCAAGCTTCAATTTACAGAAGAAAGATACTCAGACATTTGGACCAGAAGGGAACTGTGATGTGTTCCAGATAAGTCATCAATGCAAACAATTCAAAAACTGGGACTTTTGGTAGCTATGTAGTATAACGTAACACCCAGTCTAAATACACCGAACATCTCCTAACATGCTACCATTAACAAGCTCTACGGAAACATGTCTACTTTTTAGTCTGTAGCCACTGACTAGAAATACTAAACAACATCAGCTCCGAAGAATGGCACTGTCTCTACCCTGATAGTTACCTTCATCACAATCTATTGTTATCTCGCCTTCACAAATTCATAATTTATTTTATTGTAGTAAAATTAATAGTTTCCTATGTGACATAATATCAAATGGTCTTTGGATATATGCACTGTCTAGAAAACAGTGATATCAAAAGGTTCCTGTTGGCATGGCATGATTAAATTTGATAAACTCATTGTGTATTATGTGATTTTCTGTTTATTGTGAAATCTTCAATTGCTCTTTCCTCCAGGTGTTCCATATTACAAAAGTTAAACAATTGTTCCTCAGCCACCCAAGATCTCATTTTTCTTCTTTTAAATACAAATTCTGCATTGTATAGCTTCTTGCTATAAAAGACAATCTTCAACTTGGCAAATTTTTTATTATTTCTTGCTACATTTTGAGTCAGTTTTCTTAAAGGTCTGAAATGATGTTTACCAGCCCTCCCAAATTCAGCATATAACTTCACAACACATGAACGCAGGCACTGCCCAAAGATCTCCTACTCGCCAATGGAGAGACAGGAATTTTCAGACACCAATTTAGATCTTAGGGAGTTTGAACTGCGGTTTATAGAGGCTTTTTTCCATTGATTTTAAAGGAGCTTGGGAAAACCAAGCTTCTGACTGCTTTGCTTAAGTGCTTAACACTGGGGAAACTCTGCCAGGGCCCTGAGTGCACTCAGAGGCCCTAATGTCCCTGCTTGCCCCCAGGGCAACCCCCAGCCTGCCCACGGCCCAGGACTCCATTCCAGCCCCCGGGGCCATCAGTGCCTGCCCCAGAGAGGCTGTAGGATGCCGCCTCCAGCCCCGCCACAGCCCTGTTCTGCCTGTCCATGGGCCCTGCTGAACTGGGCCTACCCCACTGGCTGATGTCCCAGCCTGGCCTTGACCCATCCCCGTCCCCACAGCCCTGCCCGGCCATCCCTGACTGAGTCTGACCCTGGTTCCCCTCATTGGCCTGGATCCTGACCCACACCTGCAGGCCAAAGTCCTGGCCCGGCCTTGGCCTGTTGCTGTCCCCAAGGAGGTGCCCAAAGCCTGGGGCTGGGGCTGCCTCAGCTGCCACCCTGGCCTGGCCTGCCCTTGCTGGGAGGAATGGGCTCTGGCTGCCAGGCCCTGCCCTGCTGCCCCGAGGAGGCCCTGACACCCCCAGCCCCAGGCCCAGGGAACCACCAGCCCTGGCCCACGCAATGCCCTGACCAACTTTGGATTTGGGCTTTACTTCCATTGTAGATGTGGCACTTTTTTTTCTATCTATCTCCTCATTCCAACAGTTACTCTGTTGAAAGTCAGGGTTTGGTGCCACCTTAGGTTGTCTTTTATCTCTACCCTTCACTGAATAGGAGTCAGACTTCCAAGTTTTAGACATTATTAGAAAAGCTTTTTGCTCACTTGTTTTATTTTCGTTTGTAAAGGCAAACCCAGCTTGACTTTTCAAAATTGTCACTTTGTGCTTGCACTTTTTGACCTTTAAAGTATAGCTTCCTTTAATGATCAGTCCTTTTCCCATTCCAGATAGGCTCCCTGTTTACTTCTAATATCGTTTTATGAGATGGTTGTTTATCCAGTTAGGCCTTTAAAAAGCTTTCTTAAAAGTTTTTTTCTCTCTGGATGAGATGCAAGTCCCAGATAATTTTTGTACGTTTGACTTCTTAGATAAATTCCAGTCTTGTTCCTCATTGAAGTTTTTGAGCTATTTTGTCCAGCTAACTTCATTAATTAATTTTCTTAATTGTCAAAGTTTGTACTTTTGGAAACAAAAACCAAAACAAATCCTTAGCTCCTGACCCATCCTGCTGAAGTAATTTAGAGGGGAATGAGCCCAGGATGGTAATACTTCCCCCTGTTTGCACAATGTATTTGCAAAGTGATTTATACTAGTCCAGTCAAAATGCAAGCACTTCTGTTGATATTGAGTTTAATTGGGCACAGTAATGACTAAAGGCTTTTAAAGGTCACTGCATCCAGATGTTCAGCTATTAGTCACCATCACCCAACAAACTTTCTACAGTAAATAAAGATAAAATAAAGAAACACTGCAACCTTCAACAAATTTAGTGTGTGGGACTGGTAGGGTTATATACTTCTGCTTACTGGTCGGCTATGTTCAATTCCCCCAGAACACAAAATCTTACTGAAAATAAATTTTACGCTATTAAGGAGGAACCGTCCTTTGCTTTATTCGGGCAAGTAGGTTTTACTTTCATGAGTGACACAATTACAGTTTGAAACTTACAGTCTTTGTAACAATTCTGATATTTTACCCATTGAATGATCAGGGTCTTTCTTTTTGAACGCTACAATGTGTGTAACCTCTTGCCTCTGAAAGTTTAAGCAACTCACAACAACTTCCTCAGTGCAGTTTAGGAATTAACATTGAAAATAGTTTTTTTAGGTTTCAAAAATTCATCCTATTGGAATCAAGGTTCATGTTCATTACCCTTGACTTATTAATAGCTAATTTATTGATCTTTTAAAATATTTTTTTACATAAATTTAATAATTAATTTCCAGAAAGCAGTTTTTGTAAACTGACTGCCTCTGATAATATTTCAAACTAAATCTAAAATAACTTTTCAAACTTTTTTCTACTTTCTTCCTGAAGATGCACATAGGCCTTTTAGATTTCTGTCAGAGCTCTGTATTTCAGCTTCTCATATGACTCAGAGTTTGAATAAATACAAAGAAATTTTCACTGCTTAGAGACTAGTGCAGGATTTAGTTTTAGCATCTGAGAAATCAAAAAATTCCATTGAAGTTGTTTTAATTTTAGGAGAGCTTAAAATCAAATTATTTAAAATGTCAGTGCTCAACCTTCTCTTGTAGACATAAGTTGGTGAAATTTATTCATTCAGAGTGTATGGAAACATAACTAGGAATTGAAGCTACTACTGAACAACGATTCATCATTGAATTCTGTGCAAATGCTTTTCATATGTAATTAGAATTCACATAATCAAATGTTATGAGAAGGCAACATTTCTTAGATACTTTTGTTTATCATGTTAAAACTTGCAGAAGTGCTATGAGAAATCTCTAGTTTTAATCAGATATATACCATGGAACGTTCCTACACTGAAGAAGGAAAGCAATGCTATTGAATCTTCTTTCCAATCCATCTTTACCATGTTTCATCCAAAAGGCTGTGCTCCTTATTTATCAGCACTCTGCTTCCCCAGTGAGATAAACAGCATTCTTTAAAAGATATATTGCCAGACTTTACAGTAGAATTCATTTGCTGGAGTGATAAATCTAGAGCTAAACCAGAATACAGTCTCATTTAATCTGAGAACATTGTCACAATTTATGTAATGGGCTGCTCTAAAGGTTAACAAGAAAACATCCTCTCTCTTTTTTCAAATGTCAGCCAAATATTTTATAGATTTCTCTCCATCCCCTCTTGTAGCCCCTTTAGTTAAATTAGCACAGCTGTCTGAGAGATCAGATTTAATGCCTTTCAATGTTCCCTTGATCTGAGAACAGATGCCTCAGGAGTATTGCCAGGCAAAAGGTGAAGTGGACTAGTGCAGCATATTTTCTAAGCACATTATATACACAGAATTGATAGGTGGGTAGGTAAGGATACACTCTATCTATTAAGAGCCTTTTAAAATCCTGGAAACAAGCTTACAGTGTCCAAAAGCAGATCCAGCTAAAATATACTAGGCCAGCGCTGTCCTTTATTTATAGAAACATCTGGTAGAATTTTAGTTGGTTAAAAATCCAGTAAAAAAATTAGTTTAACAGGATGACTCAAATTTAGCATTGATATTGAATGGCAATAAATGTGCTTTACAAAAGAGCAGTGTGAGACTCTGGGGAGCTCAGATGAAAACATGACCTCTAGGCACACAGCAAGGAAAAAGTCTTTTCCATATTCTTGATATTTTACCTTTGCTAGCTGTTGAAGGCAGATTTTCTAAAATTACTCTTGCAGTCTAAAATGGAATCCAGTGTTGTGTTTTGGGCATGATGATCAGAGACAGAGACAGACGTCTGTCTTCTGCACCTCCACAAATGAAACCCTTCAGCCACAGACAACTTTACCAACCCATTTGAAAACAACCAACCACTGAAATAAGGGAGCACAAATTTTCTTTCCTTGTGCTTCCTTCCCATAAAAGGTAGCTGTACTCTAAGTAGGCTGCTTGGCTCAGGGAACAAATCACCTGAGTAGGAAATAAGGCCTCTGACTGTCCGGCTGCTGGTGTTGATGCACCAAGTGAAATTAAAAAGCTGTAATGTGAGCACCGCTGACACCACCTCCTGCAGGGAAAAAGGAAATCTGTCCCCAAATCTCTGATCATTAAACAGAAGATGAGTAGCATAATTTTCAAATAAAAGAGTGATCCTTATCCTACTCCTCCAAAGAACAGCTATTGAACTATAACTTTTCTCAAGGCCTTCTTCCATACAAGGACCCTCCATTCTTGGTTCTGCTCTAGTCCCTAAAGGGGGTGGTCAGGGAGTCATCAGATGAGAAATCCTTTCTGTATCTAATCTTGTTACAGAAAATAAGTCAACATAGATGGGACATGTACATATGCAAAAAAAAGAGCCATATTTTGTATGTTAATAAACGCTATCATGGCCAATTCTTGTTTTGCAAACACCTGAAGAAATGGGCTAGTGAAAAGATTGGAATAGCTAAACCATACATTCAATCTTTGAATTGACAGCACCATAAAACTTTTGAATATGTCATAGCTGTAGAACAGAATATTTGAATCTTATTGGGGATTTCATAGGATCTATGAAATCTATAGGGTTTATTGAGCACGTCGTCCTTTTTCACCTGACCAGAGTGACTCGAGGACTAGCAGGCAGTCTATGCATTAAAAAATTACACAGTGTTTGTGTTTCAGTTTTTATATTGCAATATTTTCCATGTCTGAATCATCAGTAAGGATGTCATCTTTAAGGATGACAACCAGTAAAAGTATTTTATAAATTATTGTCAGTGTGGTCAATTATAGGCACAGAAATGTGTTTTATACAAACATAGGACATTTATGAACATGAGATGATCATACCTAAGTGATTGTGAAAAGATTGATATCATACAGTTGGAGCAGAGACACAGTGTATCTTATAGGTATACAGTGAAGTACCTAAAAAGTGCTGCAGATAAAGCAGTTAAAAGTGTTATCCTATAGTGCTGCTGTTGGCATCTGCCAAAATAAATGGAACCTACTTTACTAGAAATTGTCATCAGTTTCTCATTTGTGCTGTAAAATTAGCAACTCCAGCATTGTTGGGAACAGGGAGGGGAAAACACACTACAGTTTGAAGTTTTCTGAGCTTTAAAAATGTTTTTTCAAACACTTGGTGTTTTACTACATTAGCTTAAGCATTGTGAAACATCCCATCCACCCTTGTAATTAAGCTACTGTTTATTTGTTTTTATGGAGTTTAAATTAAAACCATGATTTTTCCTACCTAAAGGGAAGCCAGGGTTGAGCAAACATCAAGAAAATCATAAAAGAGAAACTTCTGTATGATGTTGCTTGTTTTTTCCTATAAAATATAAAGGGTGAAATCCTAGCCTATTGAAGTAATTGGGAGATTTGTAATTGACTTTGAAGGGCCAAGATTTCACCCTTAAGAAACAAGGCTAAATTTTCCAAAAGCAGTCTCTGATTTGGAGTTGCTTGTATGTGGCTGCTTGATCCTTTGACTGTGCTGAGCTTTAAAGCTGTAGAACTCAGAGTTGCTGATGCTCAGCACCTCTAAAATAGGCTCTCACTTGTCTTAATTTGGATGCTTAAATCATCACTGCACCAGGAATTAAAAGCTGCCTTTGGAAATGTTTAGCCTACTTCTTTAAAAAGAATTTAAAAAAAAACCATACTGTGCATATCAAAAACTTTGTTATTGTTATTAAAATAAGCTCTGTGGAATAAACTAAGAGTAGAAGTGAAAATTGGCAAAAGATATGATAATGAAAATAGCAGTTTTTCAGTGTTCCCTGGTTTTTGTAACCCTACTTCATTGGACATGTTGAAAAAGGGGAAAAGAGCTAGTGGGATACTTCCATCAGACTCTATCAAGAGATAAGAAGAGTCTGAAACTACAGAAAACAGAAGTGACACATTTACAGCACTTGCAAAGGAAAGGTAGAGAGAGTGGATTTGTTTAAAGGGCACATTTAAATTTAGATTGGCAGTTTCATACTGTTTAAACAATTTCCTCATCACRAACTGTAGTTCGTTCTTCCTGAACTCATCTGCTTACCCTGTTGTTATCAATCATTAGCAACAGAAACCCGTAAGAATAATTATATGCAACTGGAAATAAAAAATCCTTAGACAGTATGGGTTGAATTCTTGAAGGTGTTACACGAAAGATACAAAATTATCTCTGCTTTGCTGTCTCCAGCAGGTGTTATGAGTTTTCTCTCATGCTTCCTCCTTTGTTGCAACCACAGGGCACAGCAGAGTAGAAAAGGAGAGAAATTTCTAAGAAGAAACAAAAGAGAAAGAAAGTTCACAGTCCAACTGACTTCTTACTGGGATTGGTTTAAATGAAGAAATTTAGCATATCTCTGTATTGGTGGAAGCAGAAGAGGTCCAGGGCTGTTCGAGTATGTTTTTCTTTCTCTGGAAGTATGGAGTATTTGGGAAACCAAGAAGTAGCCAATGTGGCTCCTCGTTGTATTGCACTGTATCAAATACCTACAAAAACACGGATGTTGCACGCTTTATCCAAAATCCAAATCCTTCCTTTTTGCTACATCAAAAAGAAGGCAAAGGATAGGTCGCCTACCAGGCCAGGATAGTTATAGGGCACTAGATCCTACATCCATGGGAAAACAAAGATTGATGTGGTTAGCATCACCTTTGACTCCTTCCCAATAACCTTATCCAGCTGAGGTGTAAGTGCAAGTCCAGAGCAAAGCTTAAACTCGTATCCTCAGCACCTTAGCAGATGGAACTGCTAACTCTGCCACCAGACCTTTACCCCAACGCCTATTCTACACCGCAAATGCAAAGATAGGGTGTTTCTGGTAAACGAGATGATCTGATGGCATGTCAGAGACAGAATGCTTCTAGGAGGCAAAATATACATGTTGGGGACAGCCTGACTCGATGGCTGATTTTTCTTCTAATGTATTAGCTAAGTAGACCAGAAGTACTGTTCTGGGAGAAAAAAAATAATACGCTCAAGCTGATGTCTCCTTTCTTTTATTAAACACACTGTAGCAAGTAATTAGTTTCAAAATTATGTCAGTTATGATGTTTACTGTTCAGATCATCTTAGCTTAATGGAACATCCTCCCCTTGGATATAATTTCCCACCTCTTACRCTGTAATTTTCCTGAGCTCCAAAAGGCAAGATTTTATGGTCAGCACAAGTGAGGTCTTGATTAGAATGAAAATGCATATACATACAATTTTTTTCCCTGTATTAAAAAATTTCCACATCTTGTGCCTTTTTTAAAAAAGGTCAGCCCAAGAAATAGCTGAGGTTTAAAAGTTTCAACATGACATGGAAATAGTTGACACTGTACTGCAATGTACAGTCTTGTTCCAGACAAAACCAGATACATGATTTAAAAATTGCCTGATGAGCACTCTTAGGACTGAGGTTCTCTTTTTTTTATTAACTTGCTTAGGACTTTATTCTGTTTCCAGTTCATTTTACACAGTCTTAGATATACTTGTGCAGAATGAAATTAAACTGGGAGATAATGAACCAGCGTGTTTTCAGCAAACTTTGTAAGCAAAGGAACCAAACCATAATATTAAGTGTAAATTAATTCATCACTAAGACTTACATTTCAGTAATATATAAACTATGAACATGCTTACTATTAAAACTTTTTATTTGCTAATGTCCATTTTTACACAATATAATGAGGAAAAAACAGTTTGAAATTTCCTTATCTTAAAAATCTTTCATATCTGTTGTGTACAATTGCAGTTTCTAAAAGTAGATTCTAACTTATTTCTGCCTGAAAATATATAGATTTTTTTTTAAAAGGTAGTATTATTTTAGAGGAAGAACATTCCAACAAGAACTAGCAATCTTGAATATCGAAAAACTGTTTCCCGTATGTAATACAAGAAGATGTAGACCTTGTATATAATCTGAAAATCTGTAAAGACTGTAATCTGTACAGTCAAATACATGCAGATAGCACATGTTCTTATGCTTAAGAGAAATGCTATGTAAGATCATTAAAAATGTCTGCAAATGGAATCTCAACCAAATTGTACCTAACCACATTACACACTCTGATATATTGATGTCAGAGAGATCAAAACTTCTACAATAAATCCTCCATATTACTGGAAACCCATGATGAAAAAGAAATTAGAGTAAGAATACAAAAATACACAAGTAACAAAATACTATGCATGTATATCAGAAGCACTAAAGGCAAAAATGTTCTGTTAGAGGAATTTTTAATAGCAAATAAAAATATGAGCTTGCAAGGCAACTGTCAAAGAAAATCTTTTATTTATTACATATGATCCATATTCCGATTGTTGTACATGTATGTTTGTATCTCTACATTTTATTATGGAATTTTCAAAAGAGCAAAAGGCAAATTGGTAGCAATATTCAAATCACACTGACTTTCCCTTTGACTCCTTTGAAAACCCAAAGGAAAATGTGCAGTCTGCTATCCTCGTTAGCCTGCTAATTAGTCTTGTTGAAGACAGACAGGAATGTTAAGTTGTACTGGTTTTCCATAAAGGTATGAGAAGAYGACATATTTGTGACTACTTTCACATAACCAGAAAGTGTTTTTCCAACTCAGTTATCACACTGATTCGCCAAACAAAAAAGTGTGTCAGCAGTTCATGTCCCAAAAGAGACATGTTGTTATGGTTGCATTTTTTTAACAGCTTTGTCCCAAAATCTGAACAAGTGGACCAAATTCTGGTTTCCATTATACTGTGGAATATTTAATCAAGGAAAACAGTTCATTCAATAAGGCATTCTCATGCAGATCATAGACCATACAAACATCTCTGGTTTACTAATTAATATATACTCACATGTTGAATCTCAAGGACTACTATGATTTTGAGGAAGAATAACATTCCCGAATGGATAAACAAAGGGGCACTAAGATTTGTATCAACATTGTGCAAGAGTGGAGGAAATCACCATTAAGTCTTTTTCCATAGCTGGAGTTGGCTGGAGCTGGAAAGTGAGTTGTTTTGGAGATAGACTGCGGACAGCAGATATCTTATTCTCATATTTATAAAAACATACTGAGGCAACTGCATATATCATTAATCACATTTGTAATTGCATTATTAAAAAATAAAATAAAATAATTCACCATGTCAAGAATCATTGAATGTGAAGATTGTGTTTTTTTCTTTGATCTCCCTTTTCAACATTAGGGTTTAAATTCATGTTCTCGTAGCATCAGACAAACAACACTAACAAAACCAATTGATCAGTAAAGTAAACAATACTTAAACCAAGATTAAAATGGCACTAAAAAGAGACTTTCTTACTGTGGGGATGCTATGTAAATCTGTTTGTTTAAAAAAAAAAAAAAACAAATGCTAGGACTATATTCACAGTTAGAGTTATGTAGGAATAGTGGTGCCCCACACATCTTTAAGGGCATGATTTCACTACATTTAAGAAAACAGACCTTCTTTTGTGCAGTGGAGTAAAAAATCAGTCTACAATTAAATAATATTAATTAGTAGATTTATTGGACAGATATTCTGAACAGCATAGGTGTGTATATTTGCTTTGAAAGGCAACTGTTCTGATTAAACATTGTATTCTAGCCTGTCAGTAAATTTCCACTCTAGACTTTGATTCACAAACCAAAAATTCTTCTTAGGCAAGATATTTGCTTAAACACATCTGTATATTCTATGGTTTGATCTAAAATTAACCACAGCAATGTGTTACAATAGCTGTGACAATGTGGCACATTAGCTGTTTGTGCTTTGTTCATAGGTGATATTGCTCGAGTTTGGCATTGTTCTTCACTCTTCCAGGAAAGCCATGGCTGTGATATTTCTGAGTGAAACTGAAGTAGTATTTTAGCTGTTCTGATTATTTTTCGCTTTTTAGTGATTGTGCCACTACTTTATTGTAAGAACACAAAGACTAGCAGAAATCATAAAAACAGATAGAGAACTAGTAAAAGGCCACCCATTTCAAAAAACCCCAAATCAACAGTGAAATAAAAGTAATAGGATTCAGGGTGCCCTTTTACCCTTTAATTTTCCCCATGACACGGTATCTCATGAATCACCTCTCTAAGGGACACTGCTGATGTCAGACGAGAACGTTCAGTCACTTTTTTTTAAGAGGGGTGACAAAAAAAAAGGCTCACATGTTTCATTTTTACATTTGGAAAGTACTGCAGAGCTCATCCAAACAAAGCAATAAAGGGATACAACAAGCCATCAATCCAAGTGCAGGCTTCATAGGAAAAAAGTACCAAAGGAAAAGGAGTGCCTCGATGTTCTAATTTCCCTTGGTGGTATTTTTCTCTCCTTTTTCATATACACTATGAGATGATTATTCTTTTAATTGAATTGTATGAGAAATGTTTTATACAGAATTGGTGAATAAAAGAGAAAAGCAATTAAACAGAGGCCTAGCTCAGATATTATTAAAATATTTGCCTAATTTTTAAGCATGTGAGCAGTTCCATCAAAATTTACACAGGTGAGTTGAATAATGTGAATAACTGGGATAGAGAAGTCAGGCACTGAAGTCACAGGGAGAGATGGGCTGAACTTCCATCACTGTGTGATGGGAGCACACTTGTCAATATTATAATGTCCTACACAGACCTCAGACAAAGTCAGGCAGCACTGTCCTAGAGACAGTACAAATACAGAGTGAGTGACGGTACCTGTTTTATAAGGTTTGCACTCTGTATATTCATGAAAGAAAGGAGGCAGAGATTGCACAGCTGGTAGTAACAATAACACACCAGGAATAGAAACTGGCTCTGTGAGCACTAGGTTAATGCCATGTTAACTGTCTCCCTTTGCTCTTGTTAAGCTGCTACACTCTAGATGCTGCAAGCTTATTTTCACACAGTAATACCATTGAACTCCAGATATAAGACTTTGGACATTAATTAAAAGTGCCTACTAATACCATTTAGTCCTTATGCCATGTTCCACATTTTCATATAAAATTTGGTTCTATAAAAAAACAATAACCTGAGTATTAAGTGAAACAAGTACTCCATGTACTCCTTCTCTAATCATCTGCCAGTTCAGAGCAATTAACAATCAGTACTCATGCTTGTTGAAGATGAAAATGACTACTAAATTTATATTGCTCTCCTCTGGATTCTTTCTTTGTGTGTATTTTAAAATTCAATTTTTTGTTTCTGTTTCTGGCCTGGAGCGCATAGGGCATCAGTATTTTTAGACTGAGTCGCCATTACAAGAAATCCTTTCAAGGATTTTCAAATCCAAAAGGAAGAAGTATTTGAAGTCATCTGTTAGGTGTAGGAGAGATTTTCCACACGATTCATTATCAAATGTAGACCAGGTCCAGAGATGCACCAAAACTGACACTAAAACTCAATTAGTGTGGATACAGCTTTTTTTGTGAAAACAATTTTCATCCAGGATTTTCAGGTGCCCTTTCTTTGTGCCCAGAGTTCTCTAGGGTCCTAACATTATGGATGCAGATTACTTACCTGGTAGTGAATGAGTGCCAGAGGCACCTAACTCTACATGTGCTAAAAATTAACTCAGATAAAGACTTCTAAAGTTAGGTGAGGTCAAGCCCACCTATTAGTCCTTGACTTGTAAGACCAGCAGATGAAACAACAGAAAAAAAAGGTCACACTTCATTCTGCTCCTTTCACTCTTTTAAGGATGATTGGAACAACACAGTTTTGTCTTTCCAGGAAAGGTGTTCATTTCTTCCTCAGTAGCTATCTCTCTGACCTTTCAGTTATATTCCTGGCTTTCTGTCAAAGACTACAAGGAAAACCAGGTTTCACTTCCTGTGCATCAAGCTTGCATCTTTTTCATTCTCTCATTTTTCCATGTCGCAAATGAGTGATTTAGAGGCCGCTTAAAGAATCACCTTTCCCAGAGTGTTCTCTTCACTTTAGTGTGTCTTTAAGAGCTTCACAGAATCGCCATGGGTATGATGCTCTCTCTTTGCCATTTGCTGAACCAGCTGCCTTATTCTTCCTTCCTCCTCATTCTGTTGTTTCTCCTTTGTCACTGTCCCTGAGTGACTATTCTTGGTTTGCCTCCTTACTATATTAATTCCTTCTACTTTTCACTTACTTTCCAGAACAAATGAATTTAGGTGACTTTGCAGAAGAAAATAGCTACATATTGCAGTGAAGTGGAGAGGAACATATAACTTCCTGAAGACCATCCAGCAGATCAATAGAAAAATTAAAGCCCATACTCGAACCAGTGTGAGATTTGGATTATCTATTTTCAGCAAAGGTGGAAAACCATAAGGAAGGACAGAGGAATGTTTATATCTTTCAACCACTGACCTGTTGTCTTGTTGGTGGCATTATCCTGTAATAAGATTCTAGTTCAAGGTCTGTTTCAAAATTTGCAAATTGCTCTTCTCTAACTAATTTAGGAGTCTCAAGCTTATCATTACTTGTAAATTTACAGCTGTTCCATCCATCATCAACTTGCTAATAGGCAGTTGTGCAACTCTCAAGAGCCTGCCATAAGAAATAAGAGCAGTAGGTAGCTGCTACAGCTGGAATCCCATTCCACCTCAGGAGCTTCTTAACAACATTCTCAGATGTGTAAATGATCCATTAGTAACCCGAGGGAATTGCTACAAGCATAAAAAGCTACCATCATGGAATGAGATGAACCTTTCACATTGTGATGAGAAACTGCTGGAACACAGAATCCCTGTACACCAAATCAGTAGTGCACAGGTCAGGAGAAGAAAATTTGCAAACAAATATCAAAGATAATGATGAAAAGCTACTGAAATTTGGTGAAAGTCTGTTCTCCTGTATGAGAAGTTTTATGGGATCTGCCTTATCTCTATCTTTTCTTCTAAACCTTAGAGTGCTTATAACATCTCAGTTGTTGCTTTTACTGCAGAATAACCATTCAATCCAGCACATGAGCCATGGTAGCTTCCCTCCGACTTTCTTTTTCTGGCCTGGCTCAAAGCCTATTTGATCTTCCTGTTGTCCTTAATACATTTAGTCATTTCCCTTCTTCTTGGCAGCCAGTTTCTCCCTGGCCCCCATGAATGTTCTTCGCTGCTCATTTCTCTAGCTGCTCTGTTAGCAGCCCCACTGTCAGCTCTGTTTCTTCATTATCAGCCATTACATCATGACTCCCTCTTTTCCATATTTACTTCCTTACTTATTTATACGGATTTTTGTCTGCCATGCCTAGAATAACTACTTAGGATTTACACTTCTATACTCCAGAGCTTTTAGAGTTATGATCTCGCTCATACTGTTCTCATCTAGAATATCTCATCTAGAATAACTTGTCTGTAACTTGTCTGTTAAGTCCAATATGATCTAGGCAAGTTGTCTGCACTAATTCCTTTAATGATCACAGCTAACCATGCTCTCGTATTGTTTGACCCCCATATAACTGTAGCTTAAAATCATTTGAGACCTTTTTCTAAATCCACCATCATCCATGCTGGAGCAAATTCAGGCCTTTCTTTCGCCACAGCACTCTAACCTGTTCTCTTCTTATCATCTATATGCATTTTAATGCGTATCTTTTAAGTTTAATAAGCCCCCCAAAGTTTCTGCAGTAACCATTTCCTCTGCTGATGCATGCATCATATCATTCCAGCATCTCTTCCTACTTTCCTGTCCATACTCCACATAGCCATTGCCAGTCTGTCTTTCAAAGTGTATATTCCTTGTTGATTTCTTATCAGTCTTTATATTTTTTCACCCTTATTCACTGTTCCCATGCTTGTTCCTTGAGTTCATAGAAATATTGTTGTCAAACCAGACTAACTGCCTGGTTTCATGCAATCACTTTTAAAATTCTCACTTACAAAGAAAAAAAAAAACAAACCAAAACAAAAAACAATGAAAGAAGAAAGAAGGCAAGAAATTGTGAAGAAAAAATGAGAAAAATCCAGGACCATTTTAGTAAGTTCTTCTGCTGGGTAATTGTATGATCTCATTGTCATGCTTTCCTCTCCCCTCGTGAGTTTCTGGCTTGTGACACATTGAGTGTAAATGACATATTCTTCGAATCATTTTTTGTCGGAATCCTAGCAAATTCCTGGCCACACAGCAGATAAAAATAATAAAGGCAATTTTTGTGTTTTTAACATAAAAAGACAAACTTCTTTTAGAGACTCAAGTGAAAGTTCAGAATAAATTGGTAGAATCTTTGACTGAGGTTGCATCTCTGCTATGTGGTGGGGATCCCTTCACAGATCCATCTTAAACAGTCATACATTCTTAAGGACAATCACTACTGGGAGAAGAGGGGAAAAAAAAAAAAAAGAAGAAAAAAACCCCACTCTCTTTTGAAAAGTCACAGACATAGTCAGATCATATCACTTGATCTTGTCTGGTTGTTATTCTGGATGGCTGCAATACCCAAGACTGCACTTTCACTTCCTAAACATTCTTCCAGGGGCAGAATGCTGTTGATGACTCAACATCACCTTCAGAAACTACAACTATTGTTCTCTGAGGAGTTTAGTTCCTGTTCTTTTTCTTTTGGTTAGATAATTGTAATGTGTTTTTATGTCTAACAGATCCAACAGCAATGTTAGCAAATATTGCTTTTCAAGCATGAAGAGTAAACATCTCTGGTAAAATAAGAAATTTCTGCTATCTAGACTGTTTAAAGTGCCATTGTTTTACATGCATCCACTTATTTTGTTGCTCTTTTCTTTTATTTATGGAGTGCATAAATTACAGAGGCTGCTTTACCACTGAGTAAGAATACAAGGTGTTCAGAAATCTAGGTGTGATTGATTTGACTTAATGTTGATGACTGCATCTAAGCTAGTTATCAAGGCCCCCGTTACAGTCAGTGGAAAGAAGCAGTCATGTCAGAGTCACTGTCCATTTCATCACAAGTCGGATATCTAAAACAGATCAATGTGCCCTTTTCCTGTATTTATAAAAGAGGCATAGAGTGATTATTTCTGATGTAGACAGGTACATTATACACATAACATTTACTGATAAAAATCTTATCTTTATAATTTAAAGCTTTATTGGCATTGTGAGCCTAACTGTTCACTAGCAACAACTATACAGATATAGCTAACTGTTTCTTCCTCCAAGACTTATTTTCTGAATAAAAACCTTTCAAGAAAACCAAATGACTGATCAAGTGAAAGAGGGCCAGCCATGGTTTAGCTTCTCTTTGCCCCAAATTCACTTGGTAATTATGACAGAAAATGTAACCAAACTGTGCAAGAGTGTCCAGAAGCCACTAATAAGCAGCCATAGGACAACTCTTTACTGAATGAGAGGACTGACGTAGAGCTAGATGTTCCTGTTTTCCTTTTCTTTAACAAAAACTGCCTTTCTGCTTCACAACCTAGTATTGCTGCTGACTCAGATCTCAGAAATACATGCTATCCAGGAAGGAGGACTTTTCTTTCTCCTCCCTCATCTGTAAGTAATTGCCAAAGATGAATTCCCAATAGCCATGTAAGTATGAATCATAAGTGATTCTGTCATTCGCTGATGAGTTACACTCTATATGTTCACCCAAACCCCAGGTTAGCTCAGACTGGAAAAAAAAAATTGCTTGTAGAAGACAACAGAACACATTCTTGTGGTAGGCCTTACTGGAATGATGTCCAGGCTGCTTAGAAGGCCAGTACTGGCTGGAGGATACGGCAGACTTTCTTCATTTATGACCGTGTAAAGTTCACTTATTGTAGACTCCAAAAGCTGGCAACTACCAAAAAAAATTTCTAAAGGTGATTTGCCACTGCACATGCTTAAATTCCTTATCTTTAAATCCATAAAATATCTATATGTTCTGATTTTCCTTCCATCTCCACATTCACCTTGACATCACATATATTGGTGATTTAATGTAGACTTAGTTTGAGTTGAAAATGCAGTAAATCATGGTACTGCTCTGAAACTTGTTCAATAAAGCATGTCTGTTCCACAGACATCGGGGATTTTTAAAAGAATTTGAAAGGAACTTCTTCTTTGCCATGGTTTATTTCATTCAGCTTACCAAAGTAGTGGGGTTAATGATGTTTTCCTGAAATGGGGAACAGAAGGAGATAGACTGCCCATGCCATGCCAGCTGGCCAAAGAAAAAAAAAAAAAAAAAAAGGAGGTTCAATTGTAAAAGTAAGCAGCCTAATTTGCCTCCTCTGGTTAAAAGCAGATACTGAGCATTATCCGTCTACAGGAGGAAGAGGTGAAAGGGGAACGTGAATCTTAAATACATAATAGTGCATTACGGCACACTCAATCTGAAGTTTGTGCTAAAAAAATAAAAATGTCTGAATTTGCTGAGAAACCACTTCCTTCCAAAGAGATCTTTTGTTCAATATTTCTTAATTTATTTCCTATTTTATTTCCTGTAAACTTGAAGCATTTGCAACTCTATCTCTTATACGTTCATGTTTCATTCCATTGTCTCAGTTTCATTGGTATTTGCTTGTATGAATCCCTCTTCCCAACAGAGTTAAATTAATTGTGAATATGAATGAAAAAAATAATCTATTTTATTTTAATGAAGATAAGTTAGCAGTAGGGGAGGGAGAAAGAGAGAGAGACCTTTAGCCTCTGGTCTATCTGTACCAGGAGCAACCTGCTTCACAAATGATTCCTTCACTTAATGAAGTACGTGTAAGAAAGCTAATCAATTCCATCAATGCAATGGAAAACAGAAGATGATTTTGAGTGAAAACTAATGAGAAATATCATGTAACACAAAATTGAAGGTTTTACATTAATATTAAGGAATTCTGCCTATGATGCTAAGGACCTTGTTATTCAGATTTCAGAAGCATAGATACTTCTTACTGCTCTGCTCTTCTTTTTAACATCTGTCTGCCAACTTTTCCCATGTTACTGAAACTATCATTTTAAAAGCTTGCGCTTCTGAAAAGTAACTCAAATAAGTGCCTAAATATGAATTTAGAATCTAGTTCTAACCATCTGGTTTTGAAAATGTTGGTTCAAAAGTTTCACACTTGTTGATTGGTGTCTAACTCAGAGGGAGATTTATTTGTCAACACAACACACATTCTCTGAACTTCCTGTACAGTTTTCAAACAGCAAAACATGTTTTCAAAATTATCTTTGTAATTGGGCATGTAATTCCCATTAAGATGAATAGGAGTGGCGTGTCCAAACCATGGGGCATAGAGCTGCAAGGCACTTACTTCCTTGATCATCAAGCCCAGAGCTTTCTTATTACAGACAACAATATCATACAGTTCTTTCCATCAACATATTAAAAATAGGCACGTTTCATGCCACCACAATCTTATTAAAGTTATCGTAAAATCTCACTGTGCTAGCAGTCAAAAACTTTCTTTTGATGTCTGGCCTAACCGTTTCATATTCACCTATTCTGTGTTCTGTCCAACTCACTTTACAGCATGTTTCTGCTCTCCTGATGTGCTTAAATAAGAACATCTATTTAGACATAGACAAATTTTAGACAAATTTTAAAAAAATGGATTCAAAATGCTGGTTTTAGGGGGCTGAATCCTTGGTTGGAAACACTGTGACTGTGGCAGCTGAGAGCTTCAGACATTTTCCAGGAAAAAAGAGAATGTGAGTGAAGCCTTTCAAAAAAACTATTATTTCCATTGTTTTGATCAAAAGCCAATTTGCTCTCGTCTCTAACAGTACAGTGTCCTCAGGTAATAAAAAGCAAAGCCCTTCTTCAGCCATCACCTATACTACTAGTGATTCTGCACATTAGGCAACCTCTGTGTCATTGTTTGTTTTATACTGTATGTGAATATACAAGAGGGAGAAGGGGAGCTGGAGAAATTCAGAATTATATGGCACATTTTGTGTGCCTTTTGGAAAACACCTGAAGTTATGGATTTATAAGACTTAGCATTATGATTGCCGTAAGATGATTTATTTAGTAATTCTGATTACCTTAAGAAATAAGGCTAGTCTAGTAAGTACTGAACACCATCCAATTACAACTACATTGCCTAATTTCAATCTTGAAAAAGGGTAGAAGATTCAAAAATAGTTACATTTCTGGAAGTTTTGTGAAAATTTGGAGCACATTAGAAGAGAAAAGGAGAGACTCCCCATGAAGGAAAGGCAGACAGAAGTTAGCTGTTACCCAACCCCTTTGGAAGTAGCTGTATGCTCAGTCATGCAGAGTATCATCTAGCTGTGCTGATCAAACATGCATGTCTGTAGGTCAGGACTAACCCCTCTATGTATGTAAGTCTGCAACAGTCTATGTTAGGTGTGGACTAACCCCACTACATGTGCCTCTTGGCTAATTGGGGGGTTCACATTCCATGTGAATGGAATCATTCCTATCTTGGGGTAAGATGTAAATCCATAGGGGATCAACCTTCTACTGCTTATGGAGCAACAAAAGAATCCTGCTAGAAGGTCTGAAATACATTAATCACTCCTACCAATGAGCAAGACTAGATGACTAGATGGACTAGATGATCTAATGGTATTTTCCGGCGTTAAGTAATAGGATCACGATAAAGCAACTGTACCGGGCTGGGTTAGCCACTGGTGGTATCATTAACTAGAGAGGACAGAACAAATGTCTCAAGGTTTCAGAAAATGCCTAACTTTGAATTACTCGGAATCATAGATAGATTCTTCAGGTTATAAATGGYAGCTGAGGAACCCAAATTACCTCCAGAATTTGTCACATATAGGCATTTCAAAATTAAGCTTGAGTTTTCCTCTTTCAAGTGTTTTCACGGTCATTATTATATAGATAGGTGAAAGATCCTTTATATGTAGACATTGAACTATCATTGATAGTCTCTGAAGACTTGCTTCCTTATGGCCTTCTTAGAGGCTAACACCCTGTAAATAGCTAAGAAAACGTAACCCTATTTCCTGATAATTCATTTTCAAAAAAAAAATCCTGGAGGCATGTTTTGCAAAATATGGAAACAAAAGAGAGCAAATCTGCACTTTAATGACAGTGGCAGTAGCTGCTATAAGTTATTCTCTCAAGATATGTTTCATGCTATGATGAAGACTGAAAACTGCAGATTTAAATTGTTGCCAGAAATCTTTTAGGAAAATATTACCTGTTTAGAGAAATCAAATAGCTACTGCTGCCAGTTTACCTTTTGAAAGATACAGGAACATTTGAAAGCATACCTCTACCTATTTACTCCCCAGCTTTCAAGTGATCCCAGATTTCGAAGTTTCACCTTCTACAATAAGGGGCAGTTTCCCAGCAGTGCCTATCAGACCTATATCTGGTCCTAAAAAAGACCCTCATGATATAAGGATAACTAAGCTTAGCTAGTTTGAATTTGGCTCACATWATAACTATCAGGCATTTTTTAAATTTGCCCTTTCACACCATTGTGTAGCATGAAGAAAAGAAAGCAAACTGCACTATATTGAGCTGAATTATCATTCAGATAAAAACATTAAGGAAATTCACCGGAAACATTTTTGTGTGTGGTTACATCATTGACGTCAATTCAGAAGTTCTGTGTATCTCAAGAACAGATGTCAGTTTTCAAATGTTTTGTATTATAAATAAATTGGCTTTTGACCTGAGTAATGAGATAGCTGTACTTTGGCTGTAAATACAATTACTTACGGCTAAACAACTGCAAATTTCCAGCTCTGAGATGTGTTGACTTACGGAAACGCATGACAAAAAAAAACAAAAAGGAAAGGGAAAAAAAGGCAGAGACAAAAAATGTTGTTCTGAGGGTACAAAGCATATTACTGAGAATTAGAGTAAATGGGTTTGAATAATCCATTTTAATCAACATAGTGAGAAGAAGTATGAATTAAGATATGCTGAGATATAATGAATGAAATCTTAGTGATTTCTCATTTTACTTTACATTTTTTAGTTCTTTGGAGTCTTAGCAGTAGGCTAAGAAAAAATAATTWAAAAAAAMCCAAAACAAAACAACCAAAACTCCAAAACTTCAAACCTGGAATGAAGTGATCCAGTCTAGAAATATTGTTCTCTGACAAAACTCCCTCTTTGTCTTGAGAGGTGAAGCAATGCTGCTTTGCTGTCACTTATTCAGGTGAGTTCTCCTTTTTCACAGATTTTAAAGGCGTATTTAGTTGGCATAGAAAGCTGCAGCTGCCACAACAGAAGGAGCTATGGTCAGTTCAGTCAAGGACTCAGGATCAGGTCCACAAAGTCTCACTGAAATATATCTTCTAGACTTGCAAGGCAACATTTAGATTAAAGTTGAGGGACAAAGTCCAAAACTGATGTAAAGAAAGCCACCACTTATTCAGTGCCCATATCTGAATGGGATCAAAATTGGCCTAACTCCATGCCTGCCATCTCAAAACCAAGTGATACTGAAAAACTATTGMCATAAAGTAATTTTAAGGTGTAAGTGACACTAACACCTCACTATCAACTGGCAGTCTTTCAAAATGGACCTGTCTAGTCCTTTCTTCTCTTTCTGTCTTGAAACCTTATAGGGTAGATTATCTGTTCTTAGATTTGATGATGCTGATGACAAAAACTGTCTCCTCAGTTCATTTTCCTTACATTCATTATACCAGTTCTGAAGATTTGTATGGATGGAAACAAAACACAGTCAGTGAATTTGCACCCTCCTGCTGAGGTATTGCTTTTCCACAGTAGCCTTGGCTTTTGCAAAAAAATTATGCTGCAAGATGATGAATCTGTTGGCTTTGGGTGCTTTGATGTCTTCCTTTTTTCTTTCTTCAATGACTTCACAAGGGACTATCAGAGAAATGAACTAAATGTCTGTTGAGAAAAGAAGACRTTCTTAAAACAGTTACCTATTTAGAGGAAATGCTCTAAATGTAATTAGTAGAGCTACTACAAATATTTCACTAAAAATGCTTTCTTTGAAAATAGCTGTTTCAAGAAGACATGTCCATGGAACTATCCTTTAGTATTCTGTTTTGTTTTGTGTTGTTTTCTGTTGAAAATCCAAAGCAAAAAGACTGAAAAACTGAAAACAGATAATCACAACATGAAAAATACTCCTTAAGAATAGGAAAATCTTTCTACATCTGCCTAAAATGTGGAGTTGGAGTTTTCAGTTAAATATGAACATTTGTTTTTTAGAAAAATAATGTATTTTCAGCATTGCTTCCCCCCTTCAAAAATGCTTTTTAAGACCAGTTCCCAAATATCTCTCCATTATGGATTTGAGCCAAGGCTGCAGCGGTGGCTATTCAGAAAAGTGAAAGCTGGCTCAGCAAATCTGTGTTGGCACAGGGTTTGAGAGATTTTCTGTCTCTTTCTTGTCCTGGAGACAATTAGCTTCTCTTTGCTTCAGTTCCACTTCTGGAAGAAAAGTGGAGAAGTAGAGATTCCTAAACTCAAGTAGATACTGATAGGACTGASACCTTGAGGATTGCAACAGGCCTACATAATACCATGATTTGCTAAGAGCATCAATTCATTGTTACTGGATATCTCAGTCCAAACTCTAAATCCAAAACCACCATCCACTGATGATGATTTACTATGATTAATCCTGGAGGAGCTGAAACTTTTGAAGTGCTTGAGGACCCAGATTAATTCCAAAGTATCCTGAACATCTTGCACTACATCCTTGTTCTCGTCAGTGCCTGAACCACTCAGTGACAGACTAACACTTGATGAAAGCACAGAGACTACGCTTACACCATTCCATGCATAGACAGAAAGCAGTTTAAAATACACTGCAGATTCAGGCTCTATACATAAGAGAAGCCACCTCCATATAAAACTGATTGTGAAAGGTACTAAGGAAATGGAGTGTAGGGTTTTGTTGCCTGAACAAGTGTTACACAATTTTAGCTTGCCAAGGTTTGGAGCACTGTATCATGCTCCATCACATGGTGTGAACTTCCCTACACCCTGTATATGCTTTATCCATGAGGTCCCCCTCACATAGAACAGAAAGATTTTTAAACTATGAGGCATTTGTCAGCAGCTTCATTAGTGGTACTCTTTATAACTGAATTGATAGAAAATGATAAAAGGAAAGTTCAGTGTTCTTTTGTTTTGTTTGGAAGTTTTTGGTTCCTTTTGAAAACTCTACAGCCTAGTCTTCATAGTCTCTTATTAAAAGTGCTAGGAAAACTTAAGAAGAAAAAAGCATTAGAGAACTATAAGCTTGGAGTGCGATCTGGACCTTACTTCAGTAGAAATGATATCTTATTTATATAGAGAAGAAATTAATAATGACAATGCATAATATGTATTAACCCTTGGAAAATCCCTTTGCAGAGTATACAGAACTGACATTGATTAAAGCAGAAATCCCACATGTGTTTTTGTCCTGTTCTAAATTATTCAGGTCCTGGCAAGACAGTGCTTCAAGCACATCCAAAAATAAATAAATCTTGACAAACCAATCGGTTTTTGAATGCTGTATTTTGAAGAAGGAAAAGAGAAATTGTATGTCCATCCACAAAAATTAGGAAAATTAATTTATTGTTGGTTGGGAGAAGATTTGTTCCTTTCCGGAAAATAGAAGGATTTGCCTTGTTATCTTAATAAGTTCCAAACCTTTGGAAACACCAGAACCACAGAGGGCTGCGTTCTGTTCTTTTTTTTTTTTAATCTGTTTTAGCTTTCCTGCCTGGACTACCTTTACAGAATTCAATAATTCATATTTTTAAGCACCCACTAATTTCCATTGAGGAAGGATAAAGATCCTTGGGAGACAGACACTAGGTAGACCTAAAGCTATTTGCCATAAAGCTGGACTAAAGGTTACATTTCTTTGACTACAAAACTACACAAGAGCTGGCCTACACTTCCCTGATAGTTGTTCTCTCACCCTCTTCTGTACAATGCACGCCTCTGCTTTTTCTCATTATTTTAACTCTGTGTCATTCTCAGCACTTTGCTTCTTCAAGTTGTTTTAAAAAATATTAATGAACCAATAGTATGGCATTACAAATTACTGTAATCAGTAAAACACTTCATAGCTCCAAATAGGATTGTGATTCCACTTAATAGAAGACAATCATCTGCCCTGACCAACCTCCAGTCTAATGAGGGGTCAGGCAGAGGGTAGCACTACAATTGTGTGATGAATGAATGGTTTACGTGTGGGGAATGGACATGAAATGATGAGGTGTTTTGCCAAAGATCCCACAGGATATCTGTGGCTGAACCAGGCATGCTGCATGGGATTAGTCTGACCACACAGTGAAGCCTACAATGTGAAAGTGTATACCTGTCTCATAGTCAGTAGACAGAAGTAGGCATTGGTAGGGTGAATATCATCTCATCCTAAAAGGAAACATCTAAACATAAGGTAGAAAATGTCTAAAACCACTTCTTTGATCCATCATAAACAGAAAGCCAAGTATTGACCTCAACAGCAGACATCTGGAATATAGACACACAAAGTCAAGTGAGATGGATCTCACCTCGTGCTTTTGTATTACAAACTGCTCAGCTTTTCTTTGGTGCTTCTTTGAAAGAAAAAAATTATTCCCATTTTAAAGATGAGAAATTGGAGAGGCAAAGAGAAGGAAAAAAAAAAGCCAAGAAAGGAAAAAAATATGGGTGCTACTGTAACTTCTTTGTAGACAGCAAACTATTTGAATGAGATCCAGAAGTCCGTTTGAGCAGTGAAAAGGCATAATTAGACACCTCAGAAAGGAGTCAAAACAGCTACATGACATTGGGACCTTTTACAGAAAGTAGGCATCTCTTCTCCTTTTTTGTATAAAATTAGCAAGGACCACTCTGTTCTTGCAATATCTTGAAGGTTAGAAAGAGACCCCTTCATTCTCAGTGCCTCAGTCCTCCACACAAGGCTCAGGCTCTCTCAGATGCTGTTTCCTTGCACTTCCCTTGGAAAGTAAGTGTTACTTTTGTAATGGCATCAGTCTTCATTCATTCTCCAAATATTTTGCAGGCATTCAGAGATCTCTTGCATAAAAACTCTGCAGCAGTATGTCTGCCTTTTAACAACAAGTCCCTTCAAGGAAAAAAAAGGATCACATCCTACAAAATACCTATCATCTCCATTACCCTTAACCCTCCCTGGCTCCACAGTTCCCTGCTGACAACACAATCTCATTCTGCCTCATAAAACTGCTATTTATTTTTGCTATTTTCCATCTCTTTTTTTCTGTGTATTGGAAGGATTAGGTAAAGTTGACATCTTTGGACTGCAGGCTGTTGAGGACATGGCATCTAATTAAAGCATTACATTACACAAGCTGTGACATTCCAGAATACCCCTTTATGACTGATTTCACAGTGCAGAAGTGTTATTACCTGTAACATCTTCATTTTCTTTTTTCAAACATGAAGGAATAGGTTGTGATAGCAGCTGATAGCAAGAGAAAAGGAGGCAAATCCCCAAGTACTTCACACACAACTGGTGCCCCTTGCTGCGTAGAATTGTTCTAACATAGGTGTTGTCAGGTTGTTGGCGAGAAGGCTCTGCAAAACCTCTCAAGAGGACTCCTAATCTGACAGCCCGACACTGAGTAGTGCTTTACTTCAGGGATGCTCATATTAATAGAGGATATGAATTCAGCTTGAGAAAAGGGGATGGAAATTGGCCCTATGAGAGAGTGTCCTAGCTTCCTGGACATGAGTTATTCTGATCCTGAGAGATCCCTGATCTTGTTCCCTGCCATGGGTGCCTGTCCTTCCCAGTCTCTTGCTTCAAGAGACTCTGTTACAGGATTCCCACAGTTTTGCTGTTTCAAAAGAAGGTTATCACCAAGAAACTGATCAGTGGGATTGGTACATATATTCTTAAAAGCTAATATTTTCCCCATGTATTTAGAGGAGCAGAGAATCATGAAGCAAAAGGTGATGGTGGCTTTTTTTTTTTCTGTTTTGTTTTGTTTCTGTGTTTATTTTCTAAAACAAACTCTTGTCTTTATACAATATATTATTTGAAAAGTATGAATCTCCCAATGTAACAAGATTCTCAGTGCTTTATATTATCTTCTTTTACAGGCATGTAAGAAAGCCTGCAGTCCTCTACTCAGATCAGCTTTGGACTGTRTATATGACTATGGAATATGGGCCTTTGAGTAAAAAAGCAGCTGCAGGCAACTTCCAGCCATGTGGAGTCCTAATGACCAAATATTCAGGATTTTCAAGGTTTTCCTTTACTTAGCTTTTAAGTAAGTAATTAACTTGAAGAATAAACACGAAAAAGCACTTTTTCCAACGGGTATTCAATTTTTGAAGAGACTCTAGAGCAAATTTTTTAAAAAAAAAAAAAAAAAAATCAATAGAAACTTGCATGGTTCCTGGCAGAGAAACAACATTCAGAGCTAAGCTTTACTCACGACTCAAATCAAACCAAATGCTCGGCCTTTGTAACTTTCAGAAAACTTTGGCTAAGTTTCTATTATGTGCCTCAATTTTGCCAAAGATGTAGATACCTAAATATATTCAACTAAAGATATTTTTCCAAGGCAACAGAAGCCAAAAGTCTGTCCGTATATCATGGCTGAACATCACCCAACATGCCTTTCTCAGCTTCACACTATTTACAGGATAAACAGTTAACATTAGAAGTGGCTGTAAACTAGACCGTGTGTATTTAAGCACTGGTTTCCTGAATTTACATCTTAAAAGCCCACAGTCAATTTGAATTCAAAATATGCAGTAGAGCAATCAAATTATCCTTTTAGCTTTCTTTTTCTCAGTCAGAAGTCTACACACATAGGAAAACCAATGGCCTAACACTAAAAACGGAAAATTTGTTTTCCAGAGCTTATAGGAAGTTTCAATGGCTTTACAGCCTGGTAATTTGAAATGAGAAAGCCAAAAGACTGCTGAGTTGTTACTTTAAAATCAAATTGATGAATAAGAGTCATAAGTCCTGATGCAGCTAACCATGGACTTCAACAAAGCTATAAAGATTTATACCAAGAGGGGTTGTCTTCATGTTAAACTGGATCATTGTCAGATAAGCTGCCAAACCCTTTTTTTCTTTCCCTATCCATGCACGCTTCTTTTCTTTTATACTCTCTGGCATAAACTCCCAATCCTCATGCTCATGTGGCATCCCAGCCTGTACCAGGCTCACAGCAGCCTTGCTCTCAGTGTGCTCCTTCTTTCACCGCTTACACAAACGTGAAAGGGTTTCTTGGACCTCTCTGCCTGACTAAGCTCCTGTGGGCAGCAGAAGCCACGTTTGTACACCTCCTGCCTGCAGACAGGATAGTTGCCTCCTCTCTGGACTGCAGAATGAGTGTGAACACTTCTCATCCATTTTATCTGCTCCTGTACTTCCCAGGGCAAACTGCTTAGGCTGAAGGTGTGGAGGTTGGATAGCTTCTACCAGGATTCTTAGCAGATGAAAATAGCACTCACAGCCCCAGACTTATAATAAATGTACCAATTTGTAGGTCAGGTGTATGGCCTTGTCCATTTATATTAAAGAAAATATTTAATACAGCTCATAAACGCACACTACAGTTTGCCTGAAGCTGACAACACATCGGTATGGATGTCACACCACAAGTATTTATTCCTACCATACACATCTGAAGTGACTTAGCTGAGCTGCCTGCTTAACCTTTTCCATTCATAATACCTGGGGGAGGTGAATGGACTTAGTCCGTGCCAGAGTGTTTTAATATCATCTCCCAGCTCTTCTTGTTAAGTCTTTTAGGCAGACTCTAAGTTCAGCCTCAGGCCCAAACAGTGCTGTTAGGAAGATTTCTGTGAGTGTAGTTCACAATTGCTGTACATATTGTCAGCAGAAAGATAAAGTAGGAGGCACCATGCCTCCCGTCACTTAGATGGAAGTAGGCAAGCCCGGTGGGCAGGGAGTTCATTGTCTCAGCACTGAGCGTGAAACTGGAGAGAAGCTACACTCCTATGCAAAATGTGAGAAAATAAAAAAGGAATAATTAACCATGTGGAAATGCCAACAAATTCTCAGAGAGATACATTTTATCCCAGATGAGTTGTGAATATGAACTAAGAGTGTGACCCATACATTTTAAAGCCAGAGAGTGTATTATAATCTTTTGGGCCAGTCACCTGCATTACATAGGTTGCACTTGTGCAACATGGTCATGTATATTCACATAGTCCAGTTCTGGCCCATTTTTGACAAGGTTTCTCTGTTTTCTTCCCTTAGGCTGGTTGTAATTAGAGATGGGATCAAGGCTGTGAAGTACAGAGTTACATCTAATGTACCCCACATCCAAGGGGCTTTGTAATTAGCATTTGCAGTTGGATCCGTCTACCAGCCTCATTTTTTAATTCATTCTAACTTCACAAACTAACTAGAGAATTGTCCCACATTAGGAATTTGGCTGGTACTACGTGTCTGGCGAAAGAGCTTTATCCATGCAGTCCCACTGTGGAGGTGTATCTTTAGCCAAGACCATAGCCTGTGGTTAGCCATAGCTAATGGCTTGGGGAAATTTGCCTCTAATCTAGAGCAATGATTTTTTTATTATTTATTTTACTGTGTGAGCTTTTTGCCTGAACTAGTCTCACCATTGAATCCCTATTTCCCATTAACCACAATTAAAAGAGCAAAATGTTTGTGGTTGTGAGCCCCAGACTAACTGCTTCTGACCTACTGCAGCCCTGCGGTGATTTGGGTTATATTAGGAGAATGCTGAAGTGACTGAGACCTCGTCTGCTGCTCTACACAGATAGCATTTTGGTTACAGATGGGATGTGACCCTCAGGTAAAAATTTTCCCCCTTTCTAATCTTCATAAAGCGGTCCTCTTCTGATATACCCTGCAGCAACCACTCCAGTCAGAACTGTAATTACAAAGGCTGTTTTTATGAGACTGCAGAAGTTATTGATGTTATGGACATGAGCAGCATCTAACAAACGCCAACTTGTTGTTGTTGGTAATGGCTCATGAGAGCTCAACCATTCACAAATCTCATACCCATCATTTCTAAGTCCTACACCAGTACTTTTCCACTGCTAGGAGCTGTTTGCTATACTGTTATAGTTGGGAAAACATAGTAGTGATGTCATAAACCTGTCAGCATAGATATAAAACAGGAAGGAGATAAAGACCTCATCCTAAACTGAAGAGAAAAAATAACATTTCAATTTTGCACAGGTTGGATTAAACAATTAGTATTATATTGAAAAAGCATTCAAAAGCACTAAGCTAGTGCAAGGACAATAAACACTTTTTGTTGCATACATACGTATGCTTTCTTCCCCTGTCAACAGGAGAAATTCTCAGGAAAGGACTGGAAGGGAAAGTGAATGTCCACCCTAAACAACACTTCCCTAAGTAGTCTAACAGGAATAAGCTCTTAACCAAGAAAGGCAGAAGTTACAGCCTGGCCTGGGAAGACAGCAAGGGAACAACAAATCCCACAAGAGGTAGGTTGCTTCTGTCAGGACCATCATCTGACAGATTAGCAGTAACTGTCCTTCTGAAAAGATGCCCTGGAAAGTTATTATAGACTCATAACTCTGTTGCCACAGTCCTTTCTGGCTTAAATAACATAATATCATGTTGGTATTTTTAGTTTGGTTTTTGGGGGCTTGAGTTTTGGGTTTTGTTTTTAACAGAGAATGGCCCTTCTTCTCTAGTGTGTGGTGGAAACAGTAAGAAGCAAAGCTTATCCTGATCTTTGGTGACTTCTGCAAGAAGAGAGACACACTGCAGTTCCCATGTTGAGTATGAACATTTTTATTCTGTTATTTCACCATAAGCAGAAACATCAGCAAACTGATGTTTAAAACACTGCATCTCCAAACTGATGAGATACTTGATGCCACATTTTCCCTAGGTCTGGCATTTACAAGGAAATGYAAAGGAATAGCTACCAAAAGAATGATGAAATGCAGGTACCTGAACTTGGAGCAGTGATCTCGGAAGTGTAAAAAAGAAATAAGAGTTTCATTTTTTTTGTATTATTATTATCTCAGTGCATGAAATTTTAAGAAGGGGGAATGCCCTGACCTTAAATCCAACCTCAATTTCTCTTATGCAAGAACATGCATTCCTCAAAGAGAAAGAAGCAAATGATGTACTTTAAAGCTATTCCTGTATCTAATGCAAGAATTCTTGTTTAGATAATTCAACAAGTCACACGAGCTTTCCACTGAAGTCAGCAGGACAGCTCACATGAGATGCTCATGTGCCCTAAGTTTGCAAGATACTGATCTCATATGTTCATTCTTTATTTATATATTGCTATGACATTCTTGTTTCCGTCTCATATTTGTATCTTCCTTGCACTTTAAACAAAGCCTCTGTCCACTTTATGCCTATGATTTTGTATAGAGGGCAAGACGGGTATTGAGTTTCAGCATGGACTAGGGTAAGAAAAATCTATCATTAATGTATTTTCATAGGTCTCACAGTAAAAAAAAAAGTCACTGATTGAAAAAGAAAGTCACATATGTCTTACATTACCCCACATTCATCTTTCTAGCACTGATTGTAAATGCTGCTCTGTAGTTATGAAATATAYTAATTTATTTGCTAGAAAAGTGTTCTGAGAAACTTCATGAGTCACCGAACTGCTTACAGTTTCTTGTGATTGCTGGGGCATATGTTTTTGTGACAGGCAACACTTACACTACCAAACACAGCTGTTTAAAAAACAGTGTAAAATGTGCAGGTGCATGAAAGACAAAAAAGAAAAAAAACAACAAAAGAAGCCCCNCCCCCCCCCCCCCCCCCCCAACAACTTTGCCAATTTTTGTCTTTTTCTACCAGGAGTCTCTCAATATTCCTCAATTTTAACCTGCACCTGGGGTCTAAGAAGCTCAGCTTTCTTCTTTTTTTAAACTTTTCTTCATAGAAAAATAGGAAGAAATTGGACTTTAAAAGCTAAGAAAACAAGTTACTGAACAAAAGAGAATCTCAAACTTACCTGGTAATTTTTTTATAAAAAACATTTTGCTTTTATTGGATTAAAGTACTGCAACGACCACTCAGTTTGAGAATTAATTTAGCTTAGATAACTGGACCTACCAATTTGCATAGCCAATAGACAATAAAGGTCTGAACATGTTTTCAAGTTTAATATATGGGGTTTTTTCAGCTGATTAACTGTCATTAAAACAATTGTGCCTGGTATTAGTCTGCATTGATTCTGTCCAACAGCAGTTTAACACCATAAATTGTTTATTTATGAATGTGCTAGTTTACATTTCAGAAGCAGAATTGTCTTCTCTGGTATGGAGGTGGGGGTCAGACCCACATTTTAGGAATAACTCTCTGATACCATGATCAGTTAGTAACTCCAAGAAGATCTGCTGACGCTCTTAAACAACATCTGTCCTTTCAAGGTTCTCCCCCAGCTCCCAAGAGAGCTGAGGGACTAGAAGTCATTCTGGTTATTCTTTCACACCACCTGAACGTGTCCTAAGCTTTATGGACTATTAGATTTCTGGGGTATTTACCTTCTTTGCATATGTGTAAAAAAAAAAAAACCAAAAAACCTAAGCCTTTACTTTGGGGTTTTAAACAATTAGATAAAAACCTGGAGGATCTGAGACATCAAAGTTTTCCTTTTCCCCATGAGTACTGCTTACTCTTTTTTGGGGAAGTGAACTCTTAATACTGAACATGATGTTATCTAATGGAAATACTGACTTCTTTCCCCTCCCCTAAAATATAAATAAAGTAGAGATCAACTCATGCAAGAGGGAAATACCCTTAAGAAAAGACTTCAACCACTTTTGTAGAACTGGAAATCAATTATGAGTTGTCAGTGCGGATGCAACATGCCATAAAGCCCAGGTGTCCCATATGCTGCTTGTTCAATGGCCATGGCCACGGTTGAGGTGCGAAGGCTGAGGAGTGGGACCAGCAGCTCTGCTCACCCAAGGCCCCTCTCAGCTGTACAATGCGTTGGGTGAGCAGGCTCTGAGTGTGCACACCYGGGAGTCGCCAGTAGGCTCATGCGGAGTGGGACAGACCTTTACCTGTGGATTAACTTCATGGGCTTTATTGTATCTGAAATGTTAAGAAGTGCAGTTGTATAACTGTATTGTGTTTGCGTGGCAAGGTTTTGGTAGCAGGGGGCTACAAGGGTGGCTTCTGTGAGAAGCTGCTAGAAGCTTCCCCCATGTCTGATAGAGCCAATGCCAGCCAGCTCCAAGACGGACCCGCCACTG
This sequence comes from Phoebastria nigripes, assembly GCA_035582835.1. Classification (NCBI taxonomy): domain Eukaryota; kingdom Metazoa; phylum Chordata; class Aves; order Procellariiformes; family Diomedeidae; genus Phoebastria; species Phoebastria nigripes. Next base: position 2,538,938 of record JAYKAV010002888.1, on the reverse strand, counting down.
GCCAAGATCAAGCTCATCAGCGATGGTGGTAACGCCTCTGTGATAATGTATTTAAGAAGGGGGAAAAAAATCCTGCGCAACAGCAACTGCAGCAGCCAGAAGAGAGGAGTGAGAATATGTGAGGGAAACAACTCTGCAGATACCAAGGTCAGTGAAGAAGGAGGGGGAGGAGGTGCTCCAGGTGCCAGAGCAGGGATTCCCCTGCAGCCCGTGGTGAAGACCATGGTGAGGCAGGCTGTCCCCCTGCAGCCCATGGAGGTTAATGGTGGAGCAGATATCCACCTGCAGCCYGTGGAGGACCTCACGCCGGAGCAGGTGGATGCCCAAAGGAGGCTGTGACCCCCTGTGGGAAGCCCGTGCTGGAGCAGGCTCCTGGCAGGACCTGTGGACCCGTGGAGAGAGGAGCCTCCACTGGAGCAGGTTTGCTGGAAGGACTTATGACCCTGTGTGGGACCCACGCTGGAGCAGTCTGTTCCTGAAGGACTGCACCCCGTGAAGGGACCCACACTGGAGCAGTTCATGAAGAACTGTAGCACGTGGGAAGGACTCATGTTGGAGAAGTTTGTGGATGACTGTCTCCCATGGAAGGGACCCCAGGCTGGAGCAGGGGAAGAGTGTGAGGAGTCCTCCCCCTGAGGAGGAAGGAGCAGCAGAGACGACGAGTGATGAACTGACCACAACGCCCATTCCCCGTCYCCCTGCGCCGCTTGGGGGGAGGAGGTAGAGAAAATCGGGAGTRAAGTTGAGCCTGGGAAGAAGGGAGGGGTGGGGGGAAGGTGTTTTAAGGTTTGGTTTGATTTCTCATTTTCCTACTCTGGTGTCAATTGACAATAAATTAAATTAATTTCCCCAAGTTGAGTCTGGTTTGCCCATGATGGTAATTGCCAAGTGATCTCTCCCTGTCCTTATCTTGACCCACAAGCCTTTTGTTATATATTCTCTCCCCTGTCCAGTTGAGGAGGGGAGTGATAGAGCAGCTTGGTGGGCACCTGGCATCCAGCCAGGGTCAACCCACCACACTTTTCTAAAAACAAACAAACAAACAAACTGGAAGAGTTATTTCATAGCCTTTACCTAGCAAGTCACAAACATGACTGATCTCTTCRGAAAGAGCCTGGCTTCACGGTGGAGTTGTTAGATACATCATCATCTTTCCTTACACTGCACTCTAATTTCACAAACTATTTATCAGCCTTCATTTGTGGATTACATTGGATGTCTGTACTTCATACAAACTGAAATATATTTATTTCCTCAGATGTATTGGTGACAAATGATTTGCTTTGGAAAGAGGCAGGAATATGGCTGGAGTATTTTCTTTACAATCTTTGCAATAGGGTTACGGAATTGTTACAAAGAACAAAGCTCACAACATTTCATCACACTTTTAGTAGTTATTTCATTTCCCCATGAAGGTTTGATGTGTCACTAAGTGTCATATAAGTCCTGAGATGTCATAGTGATTCAAACAGGAGTTTACTGATAATTTTGCCATTTGTTGAAATAACTTCAAAAATTCTCATAAGGAACACATTTTTTCCTTTTTTTCCTTTTTTGGCATGAGGAAAATTGCAATAGTTCATTTTGAGAGCTTAAGGTATCATTCTTAAAAATGGTATTTTTTATCTTTTTTTTAAAAGCATGAATATATGCAACCCCAAAATAGTGAAAGACAAAATTAGCAGTGATATCTCAAGCATAAAGTAGCTTTGAAAAGGAGCATATCAGAACTTCCACTGTAGATGTCAATGTATTAGTTGTTAAATACTTTTATTCAGTGAGAGTATTTAAACACATACTTGGCTTTATGCGTGTGCAATGTTCCCCCCAGCAGTATAGTGAAACAAGTGCTAAATTTAAAGTTCTATGCTTTTCAGACAATTGACTACAACGGTTATTTGGTGGAGCAACCAGATGGCACTACTAGAAACCCCAGAAAGCTTTTCCATAAATACCATTTCTACTTTCAGAACAAATGTTTCTTGAATTTTCACAACCAGAAATGAAGAAGAAGCTTGTCTCCTTTAATTGTTATAACCTGCTATTAGTAATACAAAAGAGGTAGAGAGAGAGCTTGCTACATATATTCTACCTCTATCAATCACAGTTGCTGAGTCAAAAGGACAATCAGTTGTTAATCCACTCGGCATAGTGCTATCATCCACAGCAGTATAATAAAAAGACAAAAATTCTTCAGCTTTGCTCTGCTTGGGAGAAAAAAAGAAAAAAAAAAAAGAACACATAATTTTCTTCTAATATCTGTAATTTATAACCGTACAGACTTTAATTCATGTTTTACTAATTGAAATATATAAAAAATATTACATTCAGCAAACATTCTTTCTTCTCAAGCTCTATCATGTTTTCTTAAGGTTAGGTCAACAATAGCGGAACCCAAGATGAAAGATAAATCACCTTTAAAAATATTAATCATGAATCGTAAGAAAACAGGAGACAAAATATCAATGAAGTCACTTAAAAAATATTCAGATGATTTTATAATCTGTTTCCCAACAGCTGCATCTGGTTCTATTTCATATAAATGCAAGTTCGACATCTATAACCTCTGGGTTCGTAACAGATGTTGTCATGAAGTTGAACATTTTTACATAAGCAAAAACTAAACAAATTAATTTCAGGCCACCCAATGTTTCCAAAAGGCAATTGCCAGGCACTGCCAAAGATTGTATTACTCCATGCAAAACTATATCCAGACACTCTAGACATACTTTTCAAATTTTATTATTTGTGGCTTTAATTATGGATTTCATCTGTCAGGTTTTCCTCTGACCAACGGTGAGTAATGCCATCAAATACAGAGACTGAGGCTAGTTCTGCTGTGTGTTTGTGTGTGGAAATGTTTGAAAGATGCCTGCAGTCGCTGCAAGCAGCACCACCGTAGTTGCACTGCTGAGCACAGGGGTTGAAGTCTGCTACCAGCCTGCATGGGCTAGGAAGGAGAAATGAGTCAGATATGCGGGTGGCAAAGAACAATCATCACTGCCCTAAATGATGAGATGTGAACAGTATGGATACCAACCTCACTGGGTATCAGCATGAACTTCAAAGAGTCTCTGCTTGTGCACTGCACTCCATGCATCATCCATACAGAGTCTGGCATCTCATAGCTTTATATTCTTATACGGCTCACTGGCTTCAAGCTTCTTGTTGCCATTAGCCTAGAGAAAGAGCAACTATCTTTTCTGGGCTGGCTGAGATTCCACCAAGAGTGGTTACTTTCCTTAATAAAATATGTCTGCTTTTCAGAAGTGGCTAATCCTTCAATCATCTCCTCTGCCAGTTTCTGCTCTGAGAGGCAAATGTTTGGCAGTCTTGAAAATCCAGACTCTTCCTTAAGTACATTATGATGCATAACAGTGTCAGAAAAACCCAGTACAGGACTATTTTAAGTTTTTAACTTTAGACAAACAGACCTTTAAGTTTTAAGTAGAGAATTCATCTATCATGAGCAACATTGTAGTAAGAAATTGAGTATCTACCTACAATTTAAATACAACCTCATGATATACTACTGATTGAACCACGTTTCATTTCTGATTTGCTCAGAACTGAAATTAGCTATTTGGTTCAGCAACTCTGAATTTATTTTTACCAAGAATTAAAGCTAAGTATGTCTGATAACCTGTAAAGCTATAGCTATTAAATTCCCTATAGTTTTAATAAGAGATTTTGTATGTATTGGAGAAAGGTTATGTCCAGTATAGCACTCATTCCATGTTGCACTTAAAAATGAAGTACCTTGGCTTTATTTTTGATACAGGTTCATTACACACATTATAAATGTCGGAAAAAAAAACCAGAGTGCAGAAAGATAGTAACATGAAGCAATGAAAAATATTGTGTTTCCTAATGGCAATCAATTAAATCATGCATATTTTTTGTTACTTTTTAAAGGATTTTTAAATCTGGGTGTTTTGGTTGGTTGGTTGGTTGGGTTTAGTGGGGAAAAAAAAACAAAACAAAACTATTCCACTGTTCCCATTGTCATCATCACCTGCATTGTTTCGGAACTTGATCCTGGGATCCACTGGACTGTGTAAATCAGCTGAATTATAAATTGCAGGCAAAAGCCTCAGCTATGGTGAAGGCAGTCCAGGGTCTTAGTTACAGCAGGGTGAATGCAGCTGAGCTATAAAATATAGCATTCCACACTATTCTGTAATTTTTAAATGGCTATTTAAGCTATTAAAAAAAAAAAAAAAAAAAAAAAAAAGCCTTCTAGTAACAGAATATCCATTTACATGAGATAACTTCTTCTGGAAACGATAAAGGTGCCTATCTGTGCAGTGCCCAGGATAGGTTTTCATTCAGAACAAGGCCAGTTTTTATTTAAGACATTTCACTCTACTACGGATTCTAAAAAATCAAGTATCACACTGTAGGTTCTACTTCATGCTCTGCAAAGGAGGCCTTACATGTGGGCTGCTTTAAAGCACGGTTTTACTCATCTGCCACAGAAAAGCACAGCGGGGCCCTTTGACCTTGTGAAAGCAAAGCATACCGGCAGRTTGTTAGAAGCCCATGGGTAGTATCGAAAAGGCATAAAAATATTTATGTCTACATGCATACTTCCCCAAAAAATCTTAATACCTCAAAATCTTAGTTTAACACCTACATTCCCCAAGCGGTGTGGAAGCAATGGAAAGCTATTCCCTCTGACTGACTTACGATTTTTCTCAGTGAAATTTTAGGCATCTGAAAACTCGGATATGATGTAGCTCATTGAATTCCCTGCTGTTAATAGGGGGAGGCAGAGAGACAGATACACCAGTTTGCTTCATTTAGGTGTACAGCTCTTCCCGCCGCTCCCAGAGAATCACCAGGCAGTGCTGGTATTGCCCAGCAATCGCCTTAGCCTGGCGGATACACCTCAGGGAGAGCAGCAGGCACTACTGTGCTGCCACTCTCTGCAGGCTGTTGTAACTACAAATTACTTTCCTATCTGCTTTCCTCTTGGCCATGTTACTCTCACATTTCTGGTTGCACAGCAAGCCAGGTTCAAGAAAAGAAAACTTTCTTAAGTGTACCATGAGCTGACAGTTAAAGCAGTGTCCAGCTCATCCTCAAAATAAGCGATCTGTCACCACTGTTCTTCCATGCTACTGCCTCAGCTACAGGATTATGCAAAGTTGGATACAATCACAAGTGGATATGGAATTTTTGGTTGAATCTATGAGCAACACATTTTCCGAGCAATAAAATAGTCTACTAAAAGCAAAGCTGGGGCTCAATCCTACTTCCTAGTACTAAGTGCTTAGGTTTAAGCACAACTGCTTTCCTTGTGGATGGGGAGACTTTTCATTCTCTGAAAATTAAGGATGTGTTTTAAAGCTTGACACTGTGTGACTTGCTAGATTGGAATTGGACATAAATATAAAAATCAGACAAAGAAATACTCAAGTGATTAATCACATAAATACCATACTCAGAAATGTCCCAGAAACATTGTCTAACTTCAGAATCCCAAATCATAACACCTAAGAASTAAAATGTGACTTAGTCAAAATTTGGGACCCCAAACACACAAAACTGTGATGTTGAATATCCTGCACACCACTGCCATCTACATAGGTAGAAATACCTAACCTTTCAAGAACTCTCTAGATCTTCAAGTTCTACCTACCTCTCCATTTCTTTTCATGCCATAACGAAGTGATAACCATTTCTTAAAAAAAAAAAAAAAAAAAAAAAGTAAAATAAAAGTTTAAAGCTGCTTGCTTTTCTGCTTATTGTATACCTTTCTTCAACAGCCTGATGGCAAGACCATTCAAGGTAGCCATCTAGCTTGTAGGCTAGATTTCATTGCTGCCTCTGTTTGCAAGTGCTCAGATTCCCTCTCCCATAGATGTCCTCAGACTAAAGACAGATTAGAAACAGATTTTACACTTCTGAGACAAGTACTTTAAGTGGAAGCACACAATGCAAAAGATGAGTAACRTCCCCTTCACCATCACCACTACCTCCCCTCCACTTTGGAAGGAATTCAGTGTTGGCCCAGACTGTGCTCCAACCACAGTCACCCCACCAAGCTTCTCTCAGGACCTGGAGTTTGGCGTCTCTTCCGCTATGTCTGCATAGCAATGGCTGTTAAAGCAGACGTAAGTCTGTATCATTCTCTGGTAGCTAAAAGCCTAAATTTCACATCTGTCTTCCCTTAGGTGGAATTTACTGAGCCCAGACCTCGATCCTAGGAACTAGCTTGATCCAGCAAAACAGAAGAATCGAGTTTTGAATTAATATAACTCCACTGCTTGGTCTGTCTCTCTGGATCTGGCATCCTCATGCCTCAATTCCAATAGAAAGGTTGTGTGTGCAACTGCAACTGCAATCAAACCCCCAGTGGCTGGTCATCTGAATAGTTCTCCCTCCTCCACTGACTATATCGCGTGGATCTCCACTGATCAGCCTAGGAACACAGACACCTAGTGAATCCTACTGCGTGTGATTTAGCCCCAGGTTCTCAAAGCTTTCATGCATGTTATTTCCCATACTGGAATTCCCAAAAGATGTCAAAAGCAAATTCTGTCATTATATGGTGTCTTTTATCCTTTGTGCAGACTACAGGTAAGCAGGACAGGAGAATGCTCCTAATTTCCAGACCATTTGAAATTAGGTATTACAGTATCTTTCCAGGCAGAGCTGAACCTTAGCTGCCTGCAATTTTCTCTTGAGCTAATTGATTCCTGAAGATATAAGAACTTATATGGCAAACTGACTAACCCTTACCATAGTGAGTACTAATTGCTTGGACTCTCAAAATAGCTTACAAGAATAATACATGCTAACCACACATACCAAAACATAGTACTATTAGTCAGTGTTCCAAGTATGTTAATTACCCTTTCCATAGTGTGTGTGTGTGTATTACAATGCTCCAAAAATTTATTTTTAAATAATCAAGCCACAGAATGGAGGCTGAGATCACAAGAGTCTGGGTTACAAKAAGAGTCTGGGTTAAAGCAACAAAAGTTAAAATGGAAATTCTGAGATAGCTTCCATTCCCAATTCCACAAGTTTTATTTTGTTTACGAAATAACTAATTCAGTGACTGAAAAAATAATTGAAAGGTTTTCTTGAAAAGGAAGAGTGAATACCACTGAAGTCCTGTATTTCATATTTCCTTTCTCAAACCAGCTGTCAGAAACTAGCAGCACTAAGAGCCCGTAAAAAAACACAAACATGAAAGTAATGGATAAAGTAGCAGATGCAGCTTTTACTTAATGTGATAATTCTTCTCTTTGAAAAGGCATACTACAAAAACAGGAGCAGAAAATTCTTTTTTAAGAATCCACCTTCCGATCATTAAGGCAGATGGTCAAAGGCTGGGCAGGACCAGCGGCTTGTATAGCAAACTCCTAAACTCTTTTCACTGCAGAGTGAACTCATCACTAATTGTAGACAACTACAGTTAGGTGAGACAAATCACAAACATATTTCCATTTCCCCAAGGGAAACACTTACTACCAAGTTCAAATATCTGTTCTACAAAACATGGGATGTAAACTGGAGGTCTAGTCAAGGAAATGCTTGTGAGATCCAAAGAAAAAGAGGTTTAAACCCCAAAAGAAACAGAGGTGTGGGAGTTCTATTAAAAGGGGAGCCTTTACTAAAAGGCTTCTGGGTTTCTGAACAAGGTTTCAAAAGGAACAGTCAGCTTCTGGGAATGTGATATTCTCAATCAGGAAAACCGAGAAATATATACTCTAAAAAAAACATTTAGAAGAAATACAGTTGGAATTGAGATAAAATAATTCTCCTGGAGAAGTCTCATTTTCCTTCCCTCCCCCCTGCCATACACACTTTGGGAACAAAAGCTCCTAATAGCCCATGGGAAAGGGAAACATTGTTTTCACTGTCTTTTGCAACAGGCAGAGAAAATGTTGTACCGTTTAGGGTGTGCATTTTGTTTGGTCGAGCATTACAAGGAGCACTGGGCTAATAAATGTGACAGTGAAGGGTTTTTTTACATCAGTGTTATATAACTTCTTGATTTTTGTAGATGGTTAGCAGCAATAGAGCTGCATTGGACAATGTGAAGTAATCTCTCAAAATAATATGGTATGACAGGCCAAGCATATCTGGCTTGATTTGCACCAGGGACTAGTATAGAATATCTCACTGCAGTGCAGCCATTCCCAAATCGAACTGATGAAGTCAAAGATGATTGTAAGTTCCAGAAGTGGGGGAAGAAACCCTGTGTCTTCCGAGAGTGTTGGCTCTTGGTACTTAAAGAACAGTGTATTGTAATACAGAATTTAAATTAAACGGGTACCAGGAAGGGATTTTGGGGTTTTATTTATTTCTACATCTCAATGGCAGTCAGCATACAGAAAACACGACACAATGAGTTCAGCATGTGGGGGTAATCATGTAGTTAGACGGCAGTGTTTAATCTAGTTGAGGCCAGTAATCTCTGGATGTTGATGTGCAGTGTCATGTGCTGCCTTTTAGCATTTCCACATGGGTGATCTGTTACTTTGCAGCATTAGAATCTGCATTTGATTTCTTACTCTCTTATCTGACTCCTCAGGGATTCGGTAAATCCAGCAGTAATTTACAACTGCCATTCTCTTTGGGCTTTGACACACGCGCAGTCAAGGGTTGAAATCCAGCTTCTAAAGCAGTTACCACTTGCAGCCATCTGCCCTGCCCTTCTGACGGAGGTTGCCAGTGCCACCACAGTAAGTCTGAAAACCCAGTGAAGCAACTCCTGAACATCTCAAGCCTGTTTATTAAGGTACATAGATCCACTTTGAATTTAATGCTTAGCTGAGAATGGCAGCAGTACAGAAGCTGATTCATAAATCATGCAACAATCTTTGTCAGAGGTCGGGCAACAACTTGGGCAGCACCCATCTGAGCCATCTGATTTTATTCTGCTTCTTCATGTGAATGAACCCTTGGACTTCAATGTTTACAAGTTAGTAAATGACAATCCTTCCAAAGGCAATTGTTCAGAACAACAGGGCTGCTTCAGATGCTTTGCAGACTATTATTTTACTGAGTGCTTTACAGACTCTCAGTTTTCCTTGGTTACAATTTTTTTTTTAGCTTTTTCGAAATTTTCTAAGCCACAAATGAAGCAGAAATGAGGGTTTGCTGCACATCCTCCTTTGAACCCCAATACGAAGTGTGTTTAGTCACTGTCTCCACATTGGAAAAATCTCTCTCTTTCAGACACGTGGGTGCAATTATATAGCAAACTCAGAAGTATTATATAGCAAATTATGTAGGCTCTTATTTACATGGTTTTATTATACAGAGTGAACAATCAAAGTAGTTGATTTTAAATGATAAACTTTTATTCTGAATATACTGTTTTTGCACAAGAATTAACACAACAGTTCTAGGATTATAAACTTTTTATAACATTATTGTACAAATTTTTACAAAAAATTATTTTTCCAGGCTTGTCAAGTTCCACAAAAGTGTCAAGAGAACACAAGAAAAGGGAGAAAGACCTGCTTGCCTTGTAAGAGCACTCAAGCCTTTTTTTGCAGAAACGCACACTGAGCATTTCAATAAAAATATCCCAGAAAGCATGATCCAGACATTCCATACAACACAAGAAGAGAAGACAGCTTTGTCAGATCGCAATCGCAATTTCATGGCATCTGAACAAGACAGTATCCCTTTAGCCTCAGTGAAATTATTTCTTCAAGATGATGTTTTTCTTTTAAACCATAAACAGGACAGATGCAAGTAGCTGGGAAGAGGGTGAGGCTAACTTTTCAAAACTCTTGAATTGTTTTCAGACACTTTGTTTTCATCTTTTTACAGTAGTGTACAATGCGTATTAACAATATTAACATTGTGGTATGAAAAAAAAAAAATAAATCTGGCCTTTGTTAAAGGCTTGGATGTCTGATGAAGCTAGGGTAAAATTTATCCTAAGGAAGGAGTTATTAAGATTTCACCTTCAGTCGACATTCCAAAAACACCCGAGTGCGTTGCAGTGCCTTGTAGGCATTACTATACTTCTTAATAACCAGTGTGCTAGCATCTGAATTTTTAGGACCCGTGGAACTGAGGTGGTGTTTTGAAATTAAGACGTACTAAGCACGTTTTCTGAGCTTAAGTGTTAATGGGAACAAAAGGTCTTAATGTCTCTTCAGTGATACCAAAAAACCACAGCAAGTAACACTTGGGTTGCAAAGGTCACTTAAAAGGGATACTGCCTATTTGAACCCAGTAAGGCCAGTTTTTAAGTTAGTAAAAGGACTATTATAGGAAAACTTACAAATGGCAGCAACACTTTTTTTGTCAAGTTAAGCAGTAAAGCCTCAAGCATTAGAAACATGAAAAAGATCATACTAAAGTCTTAAAGGTACAGGACCTAAAAATCTTGTCAATCAAACCTGCTATGTCATGTTAAAAACCTGTTACAAATATGGACCGCGGTCAGTGTTTTGGCAGTAATGCTGGTTGTTTAAATGAAAAACTAGAAAGAAACCTTTCATGTTAAGTCCTCAGATCATGTTTTGCACAGTATCATGCTGTAACAACTTTAATGGTGGTTATTTGTCAGACATACAAGAGGCTGCATGACTTCTGTGTAAACTGAAACGGTCCCAACAGTTCCCTTAGTGCTATTTAAAGAATCTGAGCAAATATCGACAGAGCTTTTTATCTGGCTTTTAAAAAAAAAAAAAAAAACAAACAAACAACAAACAACTTTTTACAACATACTGTAATTTGAAAATGTCTCAATTTAAAGCCTAGGATCAAGTTTCTTCTCTCACAGACAAGAGATGATGACTATTATGCATTATGTGAGAGTAAGGATACTCTTCTGCATGAGAATATGTATTTATTCATGCAAGTTATTTCTAATAGACTGGTATTCACATTTTGAGATAGCTAAAGCTCACATTGCATTTTCTATCTGTGTTTCATAATTTGCAGATATCTAGGTAGTGCATTTTAAAAAATCTTGGCCATCACTTGGATATAATCAAAATATATATTGTTTTCTGCAAAAAGAAGCCAAAATTTCATTTTTTTCCTTTTTGAAGTATTGAGTTCTATGGGGACAGTACTAAGCCCTTCTGGGAGGGCCAGATCCTGAGTTTTCTACCAGACAGGTATCATGGCTGGAAGGCTAAGTGTTTATACAGAAAGTTGTTTCTTCAGGTCATATAGAGGGGCAGAGGAGGGGAACAAAGGACATTTCTCTCTTTGGATAACCCAAGAAGGCTAATGTGTCTGCACAGCATGGGCTTCTCCCTCCTTTTGTATTTGAGCACTCTAAGGGAAGTGGGATGACAGCAAAAGCCACGTTTTTTTTCTGTGGCAGCATGGCTTTGTGCCATCTTTCTTTCTGCCTACAGACTCTAATCAAATGTTTATTAAGTAACTCTCAATATGGCCTACCAGCGTAAGCAAATTGTTCCAAAATGTTAAATAATGTAACTTTTCCATGAAGGGTTTCTTTTGGGAAGCTAAGTGAAAACTATAGAGAACTTAATATACTGACAATCTTTCAAGAAATTAAAAGAGCAAAATGCAAACTAACATGTATTTTAAGTAATCAGAGTAAAAGCTATGAGTGTAGTAAGTATTGGCCTAATCCTACAAAACTTGTTCCTCCCATAAAATTTCAGTTGACCATGTTAAGGAAAAATACAGGATGCAGTCTCAGCATTAGAAAGATTCAAACCAATTTTTTATCAGGTGGTAACTGGTGATGGGGTGAAGAGAAGTGCAGTAATATGACTGGAAGGAAGAGCTCCAAGATTATCTTCACCCATATTATCAAAACTAGCTCACCTTCCCTAAGGAGGACCTGAAGTCATCCAACACAGCTAATTGTACTTTTAACCCCATGACTTTACTAGAGATATTTTTTTAAAAAGCTAAATCTGTTCACTGAACAAAAGGTCAGGTTTTACTTTTTTCACTCACTGTATTCCCAAACATGAGAAAATACATAGCTGGAGCCAAGGTACATGAGAAAAACAATGAATCAGCCATGGGTACAACTACAGTAGACATCTGATCTTTTAAGCCATGCCATGGCTTTGAGTAGCTTCTTCAGTTTTCATAGGATATTAATGCATGCCCAATTATTTCTTTAAGCTTTTGGCATGATCAAAATTATATCAATCAATTGCCAGCATATACATACCAATGCTTTGCATTTTCTTATATTTTTAAAGAGCTAGTGTATTGTGCCATGTTAATATTTGCATATTGCAGTTGTTAGCAGAATTGTACAATACCAGCAGAGTTGCACATTCATTGGTTTAGCTGTCTTGCAATACTGTTTAGTTCTGAAAACTAGAAAAAAAGCGCAAATCATATTTTGCATCAACACTATGCTACACTGTAATATTGTAATTTACTGCACCAATCTGTATCACCAATGAGGTTGTATAAAAACAACTTCCAAAATTATTATTCACAATCAAGTATCAATGTGCATACATATAGATTCAAGGCTCCCCATTTGTTTAGATTTTTTCTAATCTCAGCAACCAGGACATTTTGCTGTTAAATATGCTATTTTCAATAATAAATAGCAACAGCAGAAGTTTTAATATTATGGGTGTTTTTATATGAAGGAAACAAAGGGGGAACCTGATATGAACCTTAGAGAACATATACTTCCAAAAATAAATGTGTTAAATCTGATTTTTATATACTTAAAATACCTGTACACAGGTTTTCATGTGAGATCACTATTCTGTAAAAAATCCAACTCAACCCTTTGTTACGATAGCTAAATTTACCGTATTTTCTCAGCTTTTTCATTGCACAGTATATTCAGAGCTCTGTTTCATAAGATAATTTAATATGATTTGATTGCAACACATTGCAATGTTCAGTTTCTCACACAATAAAAGAATCACTCAGTTACCTTTTCAATGGACTATACTCTACCATCAAAGAAAACAAACTGAAAAACAATAACATAGCATCATCATCATGCAAAATACCCTTGGAAACCAACGTTCAAATATCACAAAGACATTTTTTATTCACAAGCGTTTTTGTTTGAGCCTTTGAAGGATTCTACTAGCTTTATATATAACTGCATTGTGAGAAGGAGGTGAATATTACATTGAAATTAACATTTTTCTGACAGAAGATGACACCAAGTCTAAGATGAGAATCATTTTTTAGTTAAACTCTCAAGCACCTTTATATTTTTAAAAACAGAAGTTTCCTTCCTTCCTTCCTTTAAACTAGCAATTTATCAACCTACCAAAACTTCGCTGGCTACATGATTCATTTTGGAAGAATAAACCACTCATCATAAAGCATTTCAATCATGCTGAACTTCTGATGAAGACCAGCCAATATTTTCATTTTACTCAACTAGTTTGGACAAAGCTGATGTTCAAAGCAGCCATCATGGTGCTAGTAATGTATATCGGGGAGTACGTTTTCTTTTTTCTTTTTTTTTCTTTTTTAAATAACTGTTCATGTAAAAGAATATAAATCTTCAAGATATCCAAAGCTTAAAAGAAATGAAAATCATATACATAAGCTATTGTCAGGGGAGCCCTTTTACATGAAGTCATCAAGATTACAACAACAAACAAACAAACAAAAAATCTTAGATTCCCCAATGGAGCACGCACAGAATTCTGTTCGGATGGCATAGATGATGCAGCATTCACACACGTTTAAGGATCCGACACTCCAACATGCAGCCACCGTGGGTGCCTTTATGAGTCTCACAACGAGTGATAACCAGACACGAGCACTGCTGTTCTGCTGCTGTCTGAATAGCTGACCCTTTTTAAAATGAAACTGAGGCTATTGTTTTGGCCAGGTCTTGATTAAGTTATGCAGGTTTTGGTTTAACGAGGTCATAACTGGCAGTGTCTGCTGCCAGATAACAGCCAAAGCAGAACCAACTGAATTCCTACCATAGACCACAGTGATGGACTCAGACCAGAGACACCACCGCAGTCGGCCGAATCTTCCTGTTGACAAGAAAAGAAGAAATCGTTTAACATATTAATTACAATTAAATTTCCTGACGAGTAATCTACATTTTAGTCTTCAAACTTTTGAACTACCCTTGAGGCATCCTTTTTGGTCTTATATATGTTATTTTGCCTAAAATAACAGCAAAATAATTCCTGGAAATTTGTCTGATCTTTGATACAAAGAGTGGCATTACTACATTAACTATAAGCACGGGAGGATTAAATACTTCCAAGGTTTACTGCAGTCACTTATGAACTAGATGGGATACTTACACAATCAAACAAGAAATGCTATGGGACATATCTGGGGGCCCCAGTAAACCACATCTATATTCCTTAAAATTACATCACTTTAGAGATTTTCAGTATCACTTTCTTGCGAAGAAAGATGGGAGAACAGATAACTGTTCAAGATTAGAAAACAAATACCAGAATATGTTCATGTCCATTTCATCAACATGATCACACATTAAAACGAATGTGCTCTGCAGGTGAAGATATGGTCAAAGAGAATGAAAATCCTTTCTCTGTCTCTGATGCTGTATTCAAGTATGAGAACCAAATTTTCTATCGGCTTTTTGTACACATTTGATGCAGTCTGTAGAGAAGACACCCTCCAGTTTGAGGGCTCGCTCTGAGCTGTGCCGCTCTGTCACGCATGAGTGGACCTAGCTATTCATTATGCCACACAGCAATCACACCTCTTTTCCACATTCCTCTTTACCATTAATTGCTGTTATTTGGTCCCACTTTGCCTATAATTTTTCACATTATGGACTTATTCATGAGTCTGGCTGAAATACATTTGATACCTGTTCTGGAGTCTGTAACATCTTTACACCTTCTTGTTTCTCAGGACGGATATAATCTATGTTTAGTTGCCTAAAACACCAGGACAATGTTCCAGCCATCCCCTGCACTGCTCTGTCCACCGAGTCTGAGATTCATGGCTAGCTCTGAAGGCTGATAATATTTGGTCTTCCTCTTGTTTTCTCTGTATTCTGTACCCATAGTATAAAAAGACACTTTCCATTTTCGAAGAGATCCCAAGCCTCCAAGGACAAGACAACAGTGTAGGTGGGAAAGGACTTAGGTATATTAGGAACTGGGGAAACTTCTTGAACAGGAGGAACACATGCAGGGAAGGACAGGCTGCACCTTAACAGTAACAGAGCCCGGCTGCTGGCACAGAAATTAAAAAGGTTTTAGAACAGAAAGCAGAGGAAAGCCAACGAGCATGGAACAGCTCCTGGTTCAGACTGACATGCCGCTGAGGCATATGTAACTAATATTCAATGTGCCTCAGAAACAGCTGGGGGGGGTTGGGGATAAAAAGTACAATCAGGATAAATAAGGAAGGGTCATTAAAACACCTTTAATTTATTGGCACATCCTTAAGCAAAACTTTCAAGTGCTTCTACACCAATCCTAGGAACGTAAAATTAAGATGGGGGAATGAAGACAAATCATCAATGAACCATCCTAAAATAATACACGTATCAGAAACCTGGTGGAAGGAGAATAATCAGTAGGACAGAGCATTGTCAGGACATACAGCAGAAGGGTAGTATGTAAAGGATAATACAAAGTGTAATAGCATGAAAGTATTACAGGAAAAGGAAAGTGTGATGAAGTCTCCATGGGTAAGAAATTTCAGAGTCTAACAGTAAAAATGTAATACTAGGATTGCACTGCTGACCACCTGATCAAAGTGACAATATCGATCATGAAATGTTATGTGAGATTAGAGAAGCCACATATAGACTGGATCGATGCCTTATCAAAAAGCGATGTAGAGATCACATTTTTGGAGATGATAAATGACTGCCTTTTGGAACAAACAGTCTTTGAATCATTAGTGGTGCACGGGGCCCTCTTCAAAATTATTAGTAGAGAGCAGCTCTGTATAGCTCTAGTATAGTTCTAGTAGCCTTGTAGACCACAATGCAATAGGATTTAGCATTGTTGTGTGAGAGATCAGGCCAAACAAATCCAAAACAAGAGATACCAATTTCAAGAAAGGGAACTACGTGAAAATTGCCAAAAGCAGTTAAAAAAACCCAAACAACCCCAAACCCAAGAAAACAGAAAAAACCCTTAACAAACAAACAAAAAGCAGAAAGCAGGAAAAACACTAGAAGAAGCATCTCAAAAAGCAAGTCCCTCACAAGGATCCAGAAGAATATTTAGAAATATTGCATTAGATATCCAGGTAAAATGAATGACACAATTAGAAAAAACAACCACCCACCCCACCACCACCCCCATCCCTCAAAACCCAACCCCAAAACACATGAAAAAACACCAACCCCCCCTCACCCCCAAAAAACCTAAAACTAAACCCAAAACCCCAAAGAAACACCCCTGCATGAATCACTAGGGAAATTAAGTACACTGTCATAGGGAAAAGGTCAGTATTTAAGAAATCAAGTTTACTCAAATGGGCAAGAACAGGAAATCACATAAAAATGGCAGATTAGATATAAACAGGAAATTAGGAGGGCTGAAAAAGAATTTTTGATGACCTCCCCGAAAAATATGCTGAACATGATAGTAGAAAGTTTTGAATAAATCAAAAGCACGAAGCCAAATATGGAGTTAGGGCAACTGCTTGATAACAGAGGTGTAAAGAGGGAACTTGGGGATTGCAAGGCGTAGCAAAGGACTTCAATGAGTTCTTTGTGTCAGTTTTAAGGGGTGAAGACTTTAATGAGATTCCCACTACACACAATGCATTCTTTAAAGCAGAGAGGTCGGAGGAATCAGAATCAGTTTGGAATAAATATAGGGAAAATCAGATAAAGCAGACAAATTAGACTCAATACGTCATCAGGAATTATAGCATTCAACAACAGTCTCCTTTAGAAACTTGGATGTAAAAAAAAAAAAAACCAAAAAAAAAACCCAAACCAAAAACCAGCATTCAAGTTCTTCAGAAAAAAAAAAAAGAAGAAAAAAAAAAATTAATTCTGTCCTAAAGCAAATTGCTCATGGTACCTGCCGTTCAGTATCGATAGTAGCCATTTCCAGACATATCTCTGTCATCTGTTAGCTTTATAATTTAGTTCTATAATTTTGGCTTAGGCTTTTTTTTTTTAGTTGATTGCACTCTACAAGTTCAAAATTCCTAAGGTTTCTGGTCAACAAGTAGTCATAAGTGAACTCTGCTGCACCAGATTTGGAGTAGGATGCTAAGATTTGAAGACGCACTGAACTTTCTGGTTTATTTAGTTTGGCTCTGTCACTTTTTGCATCTGCATTGTGTCTTGTCATGTAGCTTTATTTCTATTCAAAGCACCTAAAAATAACCCTGTTGCTTCCTCCTCACAGTGAGTATCATCAGAAACAGAATTATCAGTAAAGGTTTCTTCTCACATGAATTCAATGAACAGTACTCAGTGTTACCTCTTAGTATTTAAGATTCTTATTACTGAAATTACTTAGAAGAGTCATCTTTGAAGAAATAGTCAAAAAAAGCACACGGTTTAAAGTTTTCCAACAGAGAGGAGATGTCTGGAGAGTAAGAAAGAAGTAAACTGAAGGTCTTAAACAAAATTATGCATAATAGGAAGGCAAAAATATCATTATAGTGAAAATGGCATCCAGTATGAATACAGAGTAGATGGACCTCCACATATAGAATTATACAGTACTCAGCTTTCATGGCACCTCTGCATTAAACCAAATATTGGGTAAATTACGTGGATGAATTAATCCTACCACTATATGTACTTGAAAAAAACCTCCATTCTGTTGCCCATTTCTATTTGCTTTTTCAGATTTTTTTTTTTTTTTTTAATCTACATCACAGTTTATGGGCACTGCTTTTACATTCAACAGTTATACTATGTAACATTCCTATTGGATTGAAAAGAAATATATTTTGCTCTCTCCCTAAGACTACAGAGCAGTTTTTAGAGGATTTACAACTTCACAACAGTGGAGAATGTCTTTGAAGCCTCATGCAGGAGAGGCATCTTCTTATGAATGACAGAGTTAAACTGTGCTAGACAAAAGTATACAAGGTTTATACACATATTTCAAGGTTGGTGAGATTTCAACCTAATATTCATCAGTCACATTGAATTTCTGAGGTTTGTAGACCAATTTACAGTGGTAATCCAGCAGTTCTGCCAAGAAYAATGTCTAAATATTCTCTCTGGAATCAGTTGAGCTTTAAGAAAACTTCTCAACTGTTTTCTGTAAATGTTATTTTTGAGATTTCTTATAAAATTTCTTGTAACAAATTACATAGCATCATTTTATCTTATCTTTACTTTGTCTTATCTTTACCTCTGCCAGTGCAATTAGACAGTGAACTATTATTAAGCAGTTTCACTGAAATTTTCCAGCCCATTACCTTAGTCACTAGTACATTAGTCACACAGAAAACCTGAATAACCAACAGATTAGTTGGGCATGTCCTCTCTTTGTTGTCTTCAAAATAATATTCTGTATATTATTTCTCTTTGAAGAGAGAAGGAATTGGAAAAGAGATTGGAAAGAATCCTCTTTAGCCAGTTTCATTTCATCAGAAGTGTATCAGAAATTTCTTGCATTAGTAAGTCACGTCAAATTTCCTTGTGTGCTTGAGGTAGAGAAGCTACCAAGTATCAAATCCAAATGTCATCTCCTTCACGTCATGCCTTACTACGATAACTCTAGAGAGTTATCTTACAACATCACACACTGTGAAAATTATTCAGCACTTGCAGAATGGAAGTGAATGCTTTTATAAAACCATATAGTCATTGTTAAATATCAAACCCACATATTCATTGCTATATATCAACATTGCCATAAAGGCAGTGCCAGTCCAAAATTTTAAAGACACACAGGGAAATATAAATACATATATATACACATACATGTCTAAGTCTATAAACATACTTGTTACTCCTTTAGAAGTACACTATAACTATTTAATATACTAAAACTTTGTCTTGAAACCTTAATCATTTAACAGAACCCATTGTGCTATACTGACTATAAAAAGGATAAAACAACAATATCTGCCAAATTGCTTCTGATCTGGCCTTTGATATCAACTGGTTACCTCAAAGTTATACCTTTTATAAGCATATATTTTAAATACTTCATATTGCATGGAGAACACCTTTGCTTTTACTCAAGCATCATTTCAAGTTCCAATGCATGGTCTTTCATAAATTTTGTGTTACCCTCCTTTGTCTGGACTACCACACAAAGCTGTCAAACCTGTACAGCTACCCACACATAGATCAGGGATACAGCCAATCCCATCAAGATGTATACAGTTGTCTGGGCTGCTAATCACCCTCAAAGCTCCCACTGACATCCCTGGGAGCTGATGGAAAAAAGACATTCCCAGAAGGGGCTAAAAACTTGTAGAGTTCTTCTCTTTATTCTCAGGCATATTAAACAAAAACTGTGTGCATGTACAAAGTAAGAGCAAGCTATTCAAGGGGGTGATAAAGACTATTTTGTTATCCTCGATGAAAAAAAAAAGAACAGCTGCTATTATTGAACCTGATCAGCTGGTTTGTATCTGTGTTGGCTTCAGTGATTTTAATAAAACTACACAGATTAATGTCCAGTGAGAACCCATTTCCAAAATCACAAAGTTATTAAAAACAGGATGGATGAACAAAATTACCTTTATAACTTTCTGCTGCCAAAAGTCTATCAGCTAAAATTATATTTCATGGGTTTCCCAGTATTTTGGTTTGCCTTCTTGAGCAGAAAGACCATTTTGGACATAAAGAATTCAGCTCAAGGTGAGTCTCTGCTGCTTTATGTACATTGGACAGTAGCTTTTTAATTAAAATAAGGTTACCTGCAAAGCAAATTGCATGAGTAAGAAAATGAGATGTTAATCTTCTAGATTTTAATGTGAAACACCACTGGCTTGGGGGAAGGGACTTTCACCCTTCCTTACAACCTTCAGCCATGGCTAAAATTAGAATCATTTAAATACAGAAGAGGAAACTTCAAAATTACTCAGATACAGCTGTTACACAGAACTTTAAGCTTTTTTTCACTCACGTTCAACTGATGTTAATTGAACCTTCCCCCAAGTATAAAGAGAATATAAATTATTGGGAAAATGAGTGTTCTAAATTGTTACAATTTTCAATATTTTACTACACTAACTCTGAAAAATGACCTCTAAGTTTCCATTTCTGCCTCTCGGTTGGCTTTACTTTGATAGATATGTTAGTATCTCCCTCTAGTGGTTTTCTGAGTAATAATATTGGTCAGAAACCCCTCCAGTGTACAAGGTCATGAATTTTACTCTCTTTAGACCAGCAATTCTCTTGCATACATGTCACTAGCACAGCAGTGCACACTCTCACACCTTAAATGCAACACAGTCTAAAATGCCAAGGCTTTTGTTATGAACCCCAGAGTCTGCACTAGGTCAACATGCAGGACTTCATGTATCCATGTATTTCATTAGAAGAAAAAACCCACCTTCTGCTGTAATTAGGCAATGAATATGTTTAGGTTGAAAAAAAAAAAAAAAAAAAGAAGTAAAAATATGATTTTACTGAATTCGTAGTTTAACCAAATTGATGCACACTATTACCTTCCATCATTAACATTTGTGTTAATTTGAATGCAGTGAAAACTCCTTACTCTTCTGAATAGCAACACTTACTCTTACCCAGAGCACTCGTCCTTGCTATCCCTAAGTACAGCTTTATTTTCACAGGTATTATGGTCTCTTCTAATTACTTTGTACCTTTGTTTGTCTCTGTGCAGAAAACTTTCTTCTTCTGTTTCATTTTAACAGGGACATGGGAAAAATGTTTTGAAGGGAATGACACTGACTCAGTTGGTACATGTGCAATCTCAAAGAGCCGACCATATAAACCCAACAGGTTCCCGTGTCTTTGTATTTGCTATGGGAGAGGCCCTTGTGTTCTGTAATTGTGATTTATAAGGCTCCAGACAGGGTTTTTTCATATTTAATTTCCCTTAATATTGCAATAGTAATTTGCTCCAGATTGTTGCTTTTGGGACTCACTTCATTCTGTTTTCTTTTCTATGCTTAGTAAGTAAAAAAGTCTGCTAATTTTTTAAGCCAAGAACAAAACAAAAAATTAGAGAAAGTAACTGACCATCCACACCACATGAAAACTTGCAGAAAAATGAAGATAGGAGCGGACGTCATGGCAGAGGCACGACTCGTTGTGCATATAGGCTGATCCTATTAATAACGGGCAAAGTAGCAAGTAGAGGAAAGGAAAGAAAACACAGAAAAAAAGACATACAAGATGAGATATCATGCAGATTGCTGGCAGTTAGCAGAGTTGATGTGAAAGCATCCACCCAGGAGCAAGAAAAATCACAGCAAATTTTGCAAATAAACTTAACCAAAACAATCCACTGTTACAAAACACATGACTTACACACTGATTAGCACATCAAGCTAGTGAGCAAGAGTTGTACTTTCACACACAATTGTATCAGGAGGATTTGGAATATTTACAATGGCCAAATAGCTTTTGGATGGTTTTTCAACTTTGTTTAACCTTTGTTGGCCAGTAAGAAGACTTCCTTTTTAAAATAAAAATTGGTTACTAGAAAAATGCATTGAATGCCAACTGTCTGGACTTTTTTAACACTACTGACGTCTCAATAGTTGCGCCTCATTAAAGAAAAGCAGAGAATATATTGGAACAAAACTTGGTATACAGCAGTTATAGCCAACTAAATGCACTAGTTTTGGACAATCCTTCCATTGCAGAAATGGGATGAGGTATTTTAAAATGCATTTTAAAAATATTTATCTTATATAAGGGCAGGTACTTCCCTGTTCAGTACTTTTTGCCTTGAAATTTATTCTGAACAATTTTAATTCAACATATTCCCTTTCATACAGTATTTTGAAAGGTAAGACAGAGTATATTCAAAATAATTTATGTATCTGGCACAGTTATAATTTTTCTCCCTCAAAACTGTAATGTATACAATACAGGGAGTACTAAACAGCATAGTTTTGCTGATTTCAGTAAAGCAATGCACTTTTATACCTGTTAAGAATGTGACCTAAGGTCAATACACATTTGCAGAATTTCTAAGAGGAACAACATCCTAAACCAAATATAATGTCTTTAATCATTTAACAACACCTTAAATAATATTTGGAAACATTAATATAAAAATACTACTTCTAAACCAGGAGGATTATCAGCTATCTGTGAAAGCCACAGAAGAACTGAATTTCACAGCACCATACAGAGACCATCAGTTTTATGCTCGCTGATTTTTTTTTTTAGTGGGAATCATGTGTGAAAGTGCAATGGTTATAGGAAAGGCAGATAAGAAAGCAGCTGTTAATTTTATGTTAATTGCGGGATACTTGAAATAGAGTGGCTATGGTCTAAAGTGAACAGTATGTTTAGTGATAGATAGGTTACCAGGCACCCAAGGTACATTTAAACATAGTTTTTACTGCTCTTCTAAAACAGCTCTACAATTGTTTTCAAAGATAGTCCTAAAGTCTTACAAGTTCAATTTTACCTGTTTGGCTTCATCAAAACAGACATCAGGACCCTTTCTGTATCTAGGTTGTTTGACCATTTCACAAGGATTTGGCCCTTCATCTGTTTCTCTGGTTAAGGAGCATGACTGATTTTCGTGCATCATACATTAGCAGGATTAACATTCTGGTTTTACTTTCATGGAAGAAGAGAAGTTTTATGCTAATTCAGACAGTACTGAAGTAAACATCAATAGTCACAGTTCCTTGTTTAAATTAAAGAAAACCAAACCAAACCAACCCTCCAGATAAATTGAAATCAAATACCCCTTTTTTTTTTTTTAATACTGCTTTAATCAAGAAAATAAACATCCTGCATGACTTTTTAGAACCAGTACTTCCAGAACCGTACATAAAATAAAAATAAAAGCTGAGGGGTTTTTAAGATTTTCTGTATTGCTTTTATTACCATTGCATAAATATTACAGAAAATATTTGATAAAATAGTAAACTTTCAATGGTGCTGATTGGTTATAGCATATGTTACTACTGAGTTATTCTGCTAAAATGAAGATAAAAGCAAGGAAGCCTGTTTGGGAAAGTAATCTTATATACAGGCTGAAAATTGCAGTGAAGGCCTGTAAGAACTACTGGTTTTATTATGTGTACACCTATATTACCCCAAATATCATAGATAAGATCATCCCACTGTAGGCTTTGATAGTAAATGACAGAAAACCTAATCAGATCTCGCTAGCATTTCAGTAATGAAGGGAGACAGAGAAAACGCTGTCCAAACTAACAGCAGAACAGCAGGATAGAAATGGGGACACACTATTAATTATCTAACTGTAAACGTGAGGTAATCCTTTAGCTTACGTCTCTGAAATCTGTAATTGCTGATATTTGAGTGTAAATACTATACTTCACATTTGCCACAGGCTAAGAAGGGACACAAGTCATTGCAGCATACTTGAAAGGCACGGATATGGTAAACTGCAAAACTGTCTTCTGTTGAAACCTGCTTGTATTACCATTCAGTATGTTAAGCTTTGTTTATTCCACTGTTGGTAGTACACACGTTAAAGCTAGGCTAGAGCATTTTAAAAAAATTAAGCACCAAAACTTCACTTTTCTTAGTAGCTCTAACTTATACTTGAAGCAATCCTACTCATGCACTACTGTGGAGTACTACAGCAGCTTCATTGCAATGAATGGAGATGCCCAACGGAAAAGGCGGCAAGAGGATGGGGAATTTAGTTCTACAGATCTACATCTGTCCTCATTCAGATGTTATCAGACTCACCTCCCCTTTCTTCTGCTGGGGCCCAGCTGAAAGGGAAGTTGAAACGTAGAAATATTCTAAAAGACCATGTGCACAAGCAAAGCTGTACCAACCAGAAGGAAGCAGAGTCTAATAATAACCTTCTGAATAGCACCCAAAGGTCATTCTGTCTGCTTGTGTGATGTTATGCTACATCTGCATTTCACAATGTACCTTAGTTATAGAAAAGAGAGAATAGCTTAGTACTGCATAGTTGGAACAAAAATAAAATAGTTCATTTAGTCAATATAAGCCCACCCAGCTGCTCTGGCTGCCATTTCAGGTCATTTACTGCTTTCTAGGAGGTTTGGGCCCCACAGGGAAATGCAAGTCGTGCCCATTTCCCATCAAACGTGCTTCATTTTCTATAGTGAGCGCTGTCTATAAATTCAGACAGTGGCAACAGTTAATCAAACTGTCATGGACTCGAGCCAATTAGAGTATTAGGCTGTGTTTACATAGTTCTGTGATGACATGGATATTGCTTCCACCCCAATGTAACTTCCTTTTCAGCCCAAGCACAGATGGAATTCCAGTTTTATTAATGTGGCAATTAATGCATTGCTTGTGCCAAAGAAACACAGTCATCTCTACCACCATCTGCTTTTCTTTCAGGAATGGGAGAGGCTGTCTCAACTAGCGTCCTGACATGGACAAAGGTATTACTAATYGTTTTCCATATTCTGTCATAATAAACCAAATTATGATTTGATTTACCATCTCTGGCATGCTATCCTCAAGCATATATAGCAGAGAAAAATTGAGGTGAATTTTTTCTGGCCTAGAATATGTGTATGTTGGTTTTACGTGTTTCCATCACCATCACCTACAGGTATCTACTGGAGTGAACAGGCTAAAGGCATAGAGATTGGCATGAAGGTCGTTGTAAATTAGAACAACCTTTCACATGCTTTTAATTGTAATGCATGTGTTGCAAGGACTCTGCTTAGCATGTATGCCACCTACGTCTCCAGCCAGCTCTGAAGAAATTCTATGCTAGCAGCTGGATAAACTCTAGCTTTTGATGATTAAAGCAGTTTCCACAAGTAAGCGGTTCTCATTGGCACTGAGCACACACTAAAGTGCCTCCATCACTTCACCTCAGTGTTGCATGCATCAGTGCAGCATCCCAACTTTTCATGACCAAACACTCTTATCTTGGTGTTGCCCTTTTTTGTTATTTCTCTAGACGGGCATACCCTTGTCTTTTCTAAAGGCTGAACAAATCCAGGAGTCTCAGGCTCCCCTTGCCTGTCCTGTGTTCCAGATGCCAACCACCTTGGTGGCCCTTCACTGGACTTCCTCTAGTATGTCACTGTGGTACTGGGGAGCCCCAAACTGTACACAGCACTCCAGATATGGTCTCACCAGTGCTGAAGAGATGGGATGGATCAATTCTCCCAGCCTGCTGACTACACTCTTGCTAACATAGCCCAGGATGTGACTGGCCCTCTTTATTGCAAGGCACAGTGCCAACTGATGTTCAACTTCTTGTCCATCATGATCCTCAAGTCCTTTTCTGCAAAACTGTTTCTAGTCACTCCGCCCCCAGCCTGTCCAGCTGCATGTCATTATTCTGTCCTAGATCCAAGACTTTGCATCTGCCTTTTGGAAATTTCATTAAGTGCCTGTGAGACCATTTCTGTTTAGGTCCTCACAAATAACAGCTTTGCTCTCCACCTCAATGACTGCTGCCTCAGATGATTTGTGATATCATCCACAAATATCTGCCGCTTCAAGAACTTCAGTGGCAACCGTGCTACTAATATGTACATGACCAGGCCATTTTTTTCCAAATGTATTCCAGTATATCACAGCCAAAAATCAATCCACACTACTAAATAACGTGATTTTAAAGGATACCCGGCTTCTCTGCTTGCATCAGTGGCTTTGGGTCACAGGAGCGGCACAGCAGTTGGCTGTCACTAATAATGAATACTAGATTGGTGTTTGAAATCTTCTCTGCATGATAAAGTCTGGAAAAAAGCCAACAAAACCCTATGTTTAAATGAAGCAAGGAAATCCGTATTTGAGAAGGACACACAGTATTGGAATAAAAGTAATCCAACTTCACAGATTCAGTCTGCCTGCTACTGTTTATCTTTTCCATTAACAAACATCAAGAAACATTTATAACAAATTTTGTAATCTTTTTGACATTTCCATGGTTCGTCCTTTCAACTAGGCTTATTAGTGGAAAAAATGGAAAAGAGCATAAAATTACTTTGAGTTAATAGCTAGCTCTGTACTGCTACAACAGTAGCTGTACTGAGAAATAAAATCAGTTCAGCATCAATTCTTCCCCTAGCAACACTGAGAAAACCCCCAACCACAAAAAACAACCAACAAACAAAACCCCAACACATAAACCTATCTGTAAGAAGGGTGAGAAAGAGGTTTAGGGTATGTATGCTGTGTATTGGATGTATATTTGTTTTATTTTTATGTACATATAATTCCACAAAAGGCTTTTAAGTTAGTAGGGTCATTTTCAATTTATAAATAATTGAATAAGCAGCATTATACCTTTAAGCTATAGATACTACACTTCATGCCTTGGATACTAAAGGTAAGGATATTTCTGTATTTTTCAAGGATAATTTTCATGTACAATTTAAATTTACTGGAAAGGCAGACAGATCTTCAAAAAAGCAGAGAAAAAAATCTTAATATTTCTTAGTCATTAATAAAATATATTCTACCTGTCAAAAAGAGGTAAATTCAGGACAATCTAACAGGTTAATTGCTTTTAGTGGATTCTAAATACATTTTCATACACATATAAAATAACAAGCAAGTCTTTTCATATAGGTGGTTACCACTCTATATAAGCAGAGTTTTATTACTTAGGTGTGAATTGATTGGATTATTTCTGAAATTTTACAGGTGATGAGTTCGTATCACTGATTGGGTACAATAAGAGGACAAAACACCTGTTAATTAAATAACTGATGTTGTGATTACACATCTGGTTGTTTTAACCAACTTAAATTGTCCTTTCATACTCATTCCCACACTGTGGCACTATTTTTGCAATATTAGCATAATAATTTCTGTAGTCTTTCAGTAAACTGTACTAAAGAAGTCTTCTGAAAACTCTCCAGATTAAAAAAACCTGCAACCAAAAACCAAACCAAAAAACCCTACAAAAACCAAAAACAAAATAAAAAAACCCAGCTTAATGAGTTCTCTGCACAACCAGGTACCACACAAACAGATACTAGCAATATGGAGGAAGAAGTATGGAGCGGGAAAAAAGGTCTGCGTGTTTTGGCTGCATTCACCATTCTCCAGTGTCCTCTATCTTTCTTTCCTGGCTTGAAATATTGTCTTCAAGGAGTTTGAAATCTGACAATTTTAATTTCTAAGACATTTTCAGAAACTCCTAATGTATGCAAACTTTCAACCCAGCAGGCTTTTGTATGAAACACAGAATTAGGTCCAGGTTGCTATGTTTCTGAAGTATCCAATTTTTTTAATATAACATTAAACATCATCTTGAATAGGCACATGGAGCCTGAAGAGTAATTCTTTTAATCACAAAACAAAACAGCATGCCACAGCTCTTAAATCATGAGCACTATTGACTAGAAGGTAAATCTGAAGATAAATTGCATAATCTTCTTGACCATCAAAAATTCCAATACATAACCAGATTAAAGAAAATCATCTCCTTCTGAATATTGCAGAACACCTTTAAGTTCATGTAATAAATTAAAAGAAAACAAATTGTAACAGAGATAGAAATACAATTTTCATGGAGCATATACAGATTATAAAACAAAAATTTGACTAAAATATTTCTATAATTCTTTAATTATTACAATTAAAATTCATTCTAAAGAAATACAAAAAGAATGCAATTTATCATTTTACTGCCTATATACTTCTCTATCTTGCTTGTGTAAGTTTGGTGTAATTAATCCATAATATATTTTTTGTTCTTATAATAGTGTCATTATCTTTTGTAAAATAAATGAATATGCAAAAGTTATTATTTGTATTGAAGAAGTTTTACCTGGAGCAGTTTATACAGTCTACAATCCCACCAAAGGATTTATCATCATTTTCAAAGAAATACTGAGTTTGCTCAGTGATACAGCTTGTTTTAGGCAGGGTGGCACTGAAATCATCATCTTCCATATCAGCTGACAGAAAGAAGAAAATAAATAAATAAACAATGGTATCTTTAAGTCACAGACACAATGGGGAGATCCAAATATGGCCCCCAGCCTAGATTCTTACCTTCTACTTCACTCAAAGTTGACTCTCTAACATTCTCTTGACTTACCTGCTTCAAGGAAACGCGGAAAAGTCAAGCTCAAAAACAGCTGCTGTAAGATAGACCTGAACACAGAAAAACAATATGTATTTGTTAAAGGCWCTTTGTCGTCTTTGTATTTTAATGGATCCTTAAAAACTACTCAAATAAGAGTTATTAACAACAAAATCATCATGGCTTATTATGCTTTTGCCAGTTATTAAAGCTGTGTTTCTTTAAACCTCACAGTTTGACTCTGGTTTTCTTTTCACACTTTCTCCCAGGTCTTCTTTCACACTAATATTTTATTCTACTGTTGAGATTTGCTATCATTTGTGCCCATAACTCACATAATGGAAATGTTATCATGCGATCCATGTCCTCCTTTTATACATCTGTGGGAGGTGGAAGAGGCATGTTGGCGCTCCTTTAACGCTTAAACCAACCAGAACTCCTTTTGAACACACTCAGGGAAAATGCTCCTGAATTAGRTACTTTACACTGATTAAGGTTCATTAAATTTCTGAGAAGGAGACGACCACTGGAATATTACAAGAATATTATAAAAATCATTACTGTAGCAGCTGACTTTTAAAATCATCTCTATTCCTGCTCTTGTGGTATGGAATATATTTTCCTCCTAGGTGCTGCTGAAACACTTAGGCTTAAAGAGATCCATTTATTTCAAATTATTTTTCTTCACTCATGATCATATTTTTCCTATTTTATTTACTTGAAGCAAGTACCGGCTTGCCACATACATGACCCCCTTCTCCTCTACCAACCTGTCAAAACAGGAATTGCAACAGCTACATTCCTTGACTCCCTGCTTCTGCTTAAACCTTCCTAAGTTGTAGTTTCCTGTCGTCATGTTTTAGGTTTGCTTCTACCTACAAATATGACCTCATCTCTCCTCATCTCATTCTGTTCTAACGGCTGTTCTGCAGAGAGAAGGGACTGTATAACTTTATTCAACCTCCAAGATTTTTTCCTTTTCTCCTTATCCAGCGTGATCCACGTGTAAAGAAACTGAATCTGCCTGTCACCTTTCCAGTAGAGGCATTGCCTGAAGGAGCTCTGGATTCACATCCACAGCTTTGTGCCTTGAATCATCAGATGGACAGCGCACCAACCGTCAGGGATGAGAAGAGACCTGATGCCATTCAACAGTGATGCAATTTGCTGACAGAAAATAGTAATCCTTCGTAAGGGCCTACCGCAGAATTTACAGGGAACTGAGTGAAAAAGGCAGCCTGGGAAAACTGTAAAATCTTCTGAGTTAAAAGAGCATGAAGGAGGAATGATGTGTACTCTCTTAACTAAATGCTGATGTATCCCATATAAATTTTGAAAATGATCACTCACACCTTTATCCCACACTGTTGCCTGAAACACTGTAGTTTTCTTTAATAACCTGGTTTCTCTTATTTCCCTGCATTTGCTTTTGCCAGGTGCCTCACTGAATCCATTTTTGGTCAGCCCTTTTCACTCTGCTTGCTTAATGGCCTTCTCTGCCTCCTTCTGACCTAGATTCCATTAAAAACATGTCCATAGAAAGTACTTTCATGTGGTGCTTTCAAGTTAAACATCACACAAAATAAACCTCAGGTCTAAATTGAGTCCAGACCACCGAGTCCGATTTGAACACTGATAAACTAAAGTTTCTCTGTTTGAGAAGAGCTCCAGTTTCTCTTCTGGATTATTGCCCATCTCCAGTTTTTGAGGTTTGCTGTTGTCCAAGAAAACCGAGATTTTTGCTGTTGCTGTTAACAAAATGTAACCAACAATAAAAACCAACATACAATCTTCATAGCGCTATCCGTGAGAAAATTACTGTATGTTTGTTCAGCTGCTATATATTGTAACTCTTAGCTTCATAAAGTAGGTAATTTATTCCAGCTTGATAATTATTATAAAAAAATAAGCATCATGAAACTTTAGAAAAAGGAACAGTCTCCAAGGGTGCAATTCACACCAAAGCAAAAGTATCGCATCAGTCCCGATTACTTATCCCAATGTGGTGCTGGAGGAAGTAGCCGATAGGGGTGTCTATCTACATGGCTCTGAAATAGGTAAAATGATTTCTGTAGCTATTATTAATAATGCACAAACCAACGTCAAAAGAAAAGAAAGCTCCTAAATGGATCTTTAGTTTTAAAATGTATCCAGTATTCTGATTGTGAAAGATAAACCTAATTACTGGTTCAATTCTGCCTCTCTGAAGTCAATCCCCAAACTCCACAACAGTCCAAATATACCAACTTTTCCCCTCAGCTATAGAAAATGCTAGAAAAATGACTATAGAATTATCCAAAATGGTTTATATATATATATATTTGTTTCCTTGAAATAGTTCAGTAGTGTTTTTCACATTCCATTTCAAAGAACCAACTAATAATTATCATGAGAACCTTTAACTGAACTGTGCCATCAGATAACATATTGGTTATCCTGCAGTCTGAAGCAAGACTTCTTTACATTTTGTAATAGAGAAGCTTCATGTGTTTTTGTAAAACGATTCACTGAAGAGCAAACATTGATTTTCTTAAGACTTCTTGCTAGAAAAAAGGGAAAGATGATATTCTGAAATAGGGAACCAAGTGATCAATAATTCTAAGTGTAATAATTTCATCTGAACCTTCACATCTGTCAATCAGACTGAGACCATTAATCCCAACTCTACTTCCTGAAGCTGATTTTGTAGATTCAGAACACACAATCATAAAACCTGGCAAGAGTAGTTCAACTGTTGACAGAACACTGAATTTTCCAAGCAGTTTGGAGACATAGCTAAGAATTTTCACCATGAGAAACTGCAGAAACAAAGGGTTCAGATCAGTTTTATGGGAAGGGGAAAAAAGACTGAACAGTCTCAACCTACTGAATAATTCTAGTTTAGACATACAGATTTCCTACACACTTGTACTTACCAGGCAGCTGCCGAAGCCCACCATCCTAGATGCAAAATATCTGTTATCGTAGGCTGGGAAAAAACCAACAGAGATTATGTTATTTGTATAAATACCTGCAGACTTTTAAGGGAATGTCAGTCACTGCACAAGGGACTACTGACCACATAAGCAGAACGAAGTCCAGCTCCTTGCTTTGGTTCTTCTTCGGGATCGCAGACCGATTGATAGTCATACGACTTGTTAAAGGCATACAGGGACATGTTAATCAGGTTTCGCATCAGGCCAGGATCAATTTCACCAAAGAATCTTCCAATCTGATGAGGGAAAATATATGGAGATAAGTTAAAGTATTTCCAAGCATTTTTCTCATAAAAAAAGTGAACAGTTCTGACTTTTTGCCCCCCACTATATTTTCCTCTACACAACTTCATCTGGTTGTGCTGCTTATGTATTTATTTCTTTGTTTGACTATTTCTCTCCCAAAAGCTTGGTTGGAAAACTCGAGTTAGTAATTGTTAAATGCACTACCAATGAGACCACCCTGCTTGGGGAAGAACGAGAGGAATATGAGAAAGAAGGTGTGTGAATGCTGTACTACTTGCCCTCACCATCATAGGTCCATCGGCAGCCTACCAGCCTAAGGGCAGAGTACAAAGGACGCAACTTGGTAGAAGTATGGCATCCTGAACCATAAATAAGACTGTGAAAAAGACTAACAAAATAACTGGAATTTCTGATACAGCAAAATTTTTGTGATTCAGAAATGTTATTCTTAGGGTAAGTTGAGAGTGAAATGCTATTTTTTTCTCTTAAAACTTCTTCCTATTGTTTTTCATGTTCTGTCCTTAAAAATATACGTACCTGTTGTGTATATTCATCCCGATTTGACATCAAAAGAAATCCACCATCGTCAAGGATAACACAGTCCACATGCTATTGTAAGAAAGTAAAATATGTTTTGCAGGAAGGATTTGTCAAGAGAACAGTCTGTAAGAAACTATTTTTTATTCAACACTTCAGAAGTATCTTCAAATCTATGTGACTCAGGCTAAATCACAACCCCATAGCCAAGGGCCAATATTAAGCTATAATAAGCAGCATTATCAGTATTACAAAAGTTTGTACAGATCAAAGGCTTATTTGTGGCTTAATTTCATAAAAGTTGTTTTGTAAATTCTTATTTGCTCAATACTTTGTTAGCTCTAAGAGTGCTATATCCTTATTAAATCTGATTATAATTGAATCTCCACTCATAATAAGGGACTACAACTTCTCGTGTGCTTCAGCCATGCTTAAAGTCCTTTTCCATTTGCAGCTTTCAATGGTAAAAATCTTAAAGGGCAGACCCTCAGCTTGCTAGTCATGATCATCTTCACTTGCCAAGGACTGTAGTGGGTTTCTTCCAGATGTCAGGTGCAGGGCTGGGAAGCCCACTGGTTCCCTATGCTTTGCACTTTGTAAAAGATCCTTGCAGTCAGAGATTGGAGAGATAGCACTGAGGCCAAATAGATAACCTCCCAGAGTACCCTTTTTGCTGTAACTCTTACATTTAATGATCTTCACACTCCACAAAAGAACTCATGGAAGACCTAAGCAGAGAAAGCTTTTAAGCACATGGCAGAATCTGATACTGTGATAGCCCCTGAAGCTGTGCTCTCCTGAGTGCTAGCAGAGCTATGGGATCCCCAAATCCTGAAGGGACTGGGAATAGAGGAAAGGAGGATGACTAATGACTGTTGAAGGACACATCACATACTCTGGTGCTTTTCAGTTTGCGTTTACCCTTCTCTTTTTTTAATTATTATTGCCTTTCCTCAGGATTCGCCTCTTGCTTTGAAAGTTACCATTATCTTTTTCACACATTTTTTCTTCACACCATTCTCTATAGCCCTTACTCTATTGTGTTTTTTTTTTCTTCCCTCTCATTCTCATAACCTCATTGCAATCATTCTTGAACAACCACTTCACCTGACTTTTGTACCCTTTCACCCCCTTCCCCTCCTAATCTTCATCTTTCTCAAGACACAAACGACCAAGTCCTGTTTTCTGTAAAATTAACCCTCAAATAATAATGATAGAATAGTTGTCTTAGATAAATCTAGAGACAATGAGTGAATTTTCATAATCTGCCAGATATTCATAAACTGAACATATTCTTACCATACTGTTTCTCTCACAGCCACAGATTTCACTGTTGCACTAAAAAAAAAAGTACAGTAATCTTCACAAAAATGTTTCAAAAGAAACTGTATTTCGCAGTGATATTAATTAATCAAGACAAGAACATGTGATTTAATTTTCAGTATCTGTATATTAACCAAAATTAATTTTGAGTGTGTGTTGTTTATCACAAATATCTCTGTGAACAACCCGTATTCAGTAATTATCAACAGCACAAGCTCTACTGGTCTGTGGTACATCTCCCTTTTTGAGAATGCTCAATATATTAGACAGAAATAGTTTGGAGGTCTTGTCAGGATGTCAGTGTTGTGGGTATAAAGTAAAAGAGAAAGAATATGTGTGTGTTTGGGGTATGGAAAGAAAACCCAGAAAACATGCTGCCAAGTATCTTTTTTGACCATGAAAAGCTTCACCAGTCTCAAAGCATGGGAGTCCCATGTGATAAAGGAAGCCCACAACCTCCAGTTAGCTTTTATGGCTTTGATTACTAACATGTTTTTCTCTTTTTCTCGCAATATATGTATACATACACACATAACTGTCCCCTTGCATTATGTCCTGAGCAAAACAACTACCCGATAATGCCGCAGTCATTCATCTCAAATTAATTCTGAGATATTCCTCTTTCTTTCTCAGTTATGTATTTTTGTCCTTAACTGTTCTG
Source organism: Phoebastria nigripes (assembly GCA_035582835.1). NCBI lineage: Eukaryota > Metazoa > Chordata > Aves > Procellariiformes > Diomedeidae > Phoebastria > Phoebastria nigripes. Next base: position 2,505,168 of record JAYKAV010002888.1, on the reverse strand, counting down.
ACATTTAGGCAATGCATTTGCCTACCCATTGAACTACAGCTCTAATACCTACAACGGCCAGACACTGTTATTGAATCCCTTAATATACAACCAACCAAGCAACATTGCCTCATCCAATTGTTCCACAATTGTTTTCATTTTGTGCCTCTCCTTTCCCAATGCACTATTAATTCCTTAGTTTTTCCTTCGATTTAACCTTTCCTCCTTCCCATTTACACCTAAGCATTAGATGTAAGGAAAGAAAGGATTAAGCATCTATTTCATTAAGTTCTGCTAAAATGCTGTGATGTTGCTTGAAATATAAATCCTTACTGTTCACTGCTTACCTATCCTCCATATTAAATAAAAATAGATTAACTTTTTTTCTGTTTTTTTTTAAACCAATTCTTTTGCAGATTTTCTTCGTTGCTACAACATAATCTTAGTAGGGAGCCTACTGGCTGAAATATGTCATTTTTCTTTGTCTTTATCCATGTTCTATAATTATGAAAGCGAGACACGTACAAAATACAGCCTGTTTCAACATAGATTTATTTTGTGCATTTGGATGATTTAAATACCACAACTACTTGGCAACTACRCATCAGTGTGACTCTGGCACAAAGAGCTATTAGACCTATTTGCATTTGAAGCTTTGAGAAATGCAAATAAAGTTCAAAAAAGACTTGGTCAATTGCTTACCAGGCTCTTGATTGTGGTTTTTGTGAAATTTTCCATCCAGCTGGTTGCATCAATTTTTATTCCAACAACTAACAAGAAATACATGAAAGTCTTTTTTTAGTAAAATAAAATTTAAAAAAAGGTAACTAAAATCCTAAAAAAAAAAAACCAAGGAAAAATTATAATAACATCTAAATTATTAAATTGGAAAAGGAAAAAATATGAGTTTTGCTCAGTTGTCTGACCACTACCATCCTTCATGAGACTAATAAATTAAGCACTCTTACTCAAACACAGCCAGATCTTTGGCTTGATTTCCACTAGCAAGATTAAAACAGTCTCAGAGAAAAGAATGTTATATAAAGTGGAGTTCCTTTGAAATCTCAATTAAATTTCTAATTTGCTGTTGAGCAACAACCAAATAACTAATGTATTTAGAGTTTCAGCACCACTCTATCTTACCTGCTGGTTTCAGAAGTTTCCCATTAATTGTTATTTCCACAGCCTTGCTTACCATAATACCTGTTTCATAGCTATTGGCACCACTTTCTGAGAAGGGGGAAGGGGGGGAGAAAAAAAAAGGTTAGGGTGATATAAAAGTCTCTTCCTCTGAAACTGAAATTAATGAATATTCAAATACCCACAATGATTCAAAAAAATCCTTATACAAAAGCACTGACCCAGTTGTACCATGCATTTATCACCTGTAATAGCTCAGCTCACCAACATCTAGACGACTAAGAGGAATACTTTTGTTTACTTTTCTTCATTCACTTTTTGTACACGGTTTCACTGCTTCATAAAGTTATTGTAGCCTTTTTTTTCTGCAAACAGAGCCATGAATAGCTTTACACATGTGAGCAGCTCTGTTAAAACCAGGATCAGAGCCAAAGATTTTATCCTGCTGTCGTCTGTGTATTTTTCAATGCAGGGTATACTGACACCACTCACTAACCAACAATTACTTCTCTGACAGACTTCAGCCTGTTTTCAACACTGCTTAGTATGAAAAAGCAAGTTAAAAAGTACATTCCCTGGAGCTCTTTGAGGAACAACAAAGGCTTCAGGGAATTTAGTTAATTACCTTGTTAATATTTTATTGAGAAAAGATGCAATAAATAAGTATGAAATAACAGCAGTAAAAGATCCCATATGTTTAAGAGAGGAGTATGTCATTTGTGGTAGCATCTGCTTTTAGACGAGCTTGGCAAGGTTAACGTTGCACACATCAGTAACGAGCACTTACTATTGTGCATATATAGATTTTAAAGATCATAGTATTTCAGACAAACTGGTTTTGGTGAATAACAGCAATTTGAAACAGAGTTCAAAAGCAAAGTTTAAATTAAGCAGCAGTGCAGTGGACTCTTGACCCTTATACCTGCTCTCCCAAATTAGGTCTGGTGCTGAGGAAGTATACAGAACTTGGCTCAAATAAAGCTTTTTTAGGTAGTGTTATTCTCCCCGAATGCAATTTTCTTTCACTTCCTTTTAAAATAATTCTGCCAAAGCATCTTTGTAAAACAGTGTTTCAGTATAATAAATGAACAGCAGTACTCTGCATGTTTTCAGCTTTGTTAATTCTGAGCATACAGGGCCACCAGAGTCGGTGACAAATTATGATGTCCCTTGTTTAGTGCCCTCCTAGCTACCTTCTCCTTAATAATGAGTGATGTCCCAAGATTTTTTTCCTTATAAAGTGTCCCACTTGCATCCTTTGTCAGTGACCTCAACTGGCATAGGAAACTTCCACAAGTACACTTATATTGCACTAGTTGGCTCTGACATTTCAAAAGAGTGATGACTTACTGTTGTAGTACGGAGCTGTGAAAATATAGTTGTCATTATCTAAACTCCGTTTATAGAAGCTGACTTCATAAGTTTCAGCATTTTCCAACCAATCTTCTCCTGCCCTAATCACAAAAAAACAGTGATCAAAAAAAGATAGTTAGAGTCTCATTAAAGCTGTGCTGCAGGTTTTTTTTTTTTTTTTAACGTTTCACAGTTGGAAATAATGTAAGATTCATTCATATGGTTCTCAGACTTTGTCAGCTTTCACTGGTTAACTGCCAGGTATAATTGCTAAAAACAACTTTGAAAAAAAAAAAAAAAGAAAATAGTATTCTTGGAACAACACGGATCTTGTCTCATCATTTTTAGATACGGATTTTGTCTCATCATTTTTAGATATATTGAGACAAATATAACTGCAACACTACTTACAACAAAATATAAACAAACCTCTATAGCACATGCTCTCTCTTGAGAAATCATCCCAAAAGATTTTGTATCATTAATAACACCAAAACAGAAAAGCAACTGATTTTGGGAGTAAAATTCATTGCCATTTTCCCATTTTGGGGAAACACAGAATAACCTAAGAAAATAGATAAATTTGCCATTTACCAGTATATCTGTACTGGTGCCCTCTCTATTGCCAGTCACTGATGGGGGTGTCTAGTTTATTATATGACCACTTTCACATTCCCTTTTTGCCCTCTGGTAATCATACATTTTTCTCTCTTGAAGTCCCTGGACCATTTGGTTTGGTCTTATTAGTCTAAAAAAAAAAAAAAAATCATCTACTGCTTTACAGTATTTGCAGCCTGCCAAACAAATGAGTGCTTAGGAGTAATTAGGGATTAGCACTGCCCCACTACTACTATAAGGGCACTGCTTTTACTGCTACTTTACACTGATTAGAAACTTGGATTATAAGGATTTCCTGCTATGGAAATAATGTTACAGATCAGTTTCAAGCAGTGACACAGGTAAAATCAAAGAAAACCAAGACATTCCATTCATTTCATAGTTATCAGTACAGATTAGACTGCAGGAGAAGTTGTTTTTCAGTCAATAAATCCATTATTTAACATTCTACCCTTTCAGGTTTCAAAATTATGTTATACTATTTTATAATTGTTACCTTTTTGGGAACACTCTAGTAATTCCACCATCCGTAACAACAAATTGTGCAACAACACCATCACTGTAAACAAAAATAAGATTTAAAATGAAAACTGACTGAAATTCTCACAAGTTCCTATGTCAAGGGTTGCCATTTAAGTGCATAACTGTGAATTAAATATCTATCCTGTGTAAACATTAACTGTATATCTGTATATACACACACACGTATATTATTTTATTATCAAACTTTGAAATGCATCAAAAAAAAAAATCACAGTCAATAAAAAGAATACTTACAGAGACAGTTTACTCCAATAATTTTGGGCAAGTTCATTTGTAAATCCTGCATCCAGCAAAACTCTAATGACCATATCAGTATTACCTATCAAAAGAGTTGAGACATTCATCTGAAACTATATGACATGAATTTTCATTAAATGGCTAAAATGAAATTCTGAGTTGTCAAGATGCTACAGCCACAAAAATTAGGCTATTTCTATTAGACATAATGTCTAACTTCAAATTACTGTTAAATAGATTGCTCTGACATTGGTGATTTCACTTAAACTTTTCCTTCATTGTATCCTAAAAAACTATCTGTGTCATAGGAATAAGCAAGGTGATAAGGATACAGGTCCCAGCTTTGCAAAGCCCCTATGTTAAATTTGGAAATTAACCTATTTTTAAAGCATGTTTTCATTCAAACACTTTTTATCTCAGGTGATGCAATGAAACAACAACACTTATTTCTTAGTTACACTTACTCTTACATGCTACAAAACCAGAGATAATTCAATTACAATATAAATATATTTGAATCAGTTAAGTCCCAACCTCTCAAAAAAACCTATTTGCCATCTGAAAATGGGTACAGGGAAATAAACTAATTTTGAATTAGTAGCTTAGATGGATATGTCATTTTTAAATATCTTTGAAAAGATGGTTTGAAGTCAGTGCTTCTCAAGCATCTTTTTCAGTACCACTTTGCAAGAGAAAGTTCTAGAATGATCAACAGAAGTAAGCACACACTTTAATACAGATTTTACCACTATGGAAAATAGAAAAGGGCTAAATTAGAGCTGAATAACGTAAAGGGAAAATCTGGCTCTTGGTCTTCAATATCGCAGAGTAAACCAGTGTTGGTAAATCAGTTGTTCCGTGACTGGAACCTGCAGCTCTGAATACTGCCAAACCCCAGCTGCTCAGCTTTGCTGAGGAGACTGAAAACTCCTTCTGGGGAAAAATAAAAATAAAAGCCACCAACTTTTCTTCAGTTTTGCTCCACAGAGAGCATGACATGCTCTGGGCTTCACCCTAAGTCTCAGATTCCAGAAAACTGATATTGACCTTTCTTTTTTTTAAAAATACCCTAATTCAATGTTTTCACAGAACAGATCAATAGGGACATGTATTTGGGTATTGAAAAGCTTTGTAAGCTTTAGCAAAAAGGCTTTCTCATAAAATCCACTGAAGCCTGAATGTGTGAGCATGCTATGCCCACAGCCAGCAGCTCTGATTTACCAGCAGGAAGCACCATTGCATATCATCTTAATACATTAACTTAATCCTCATTAGGTATATTCACATGGCTTATCTAGGTAAGCCTGTTAAACTGCATCGAATGCCACAGACTCACCTTTCCTATTCACATGCACAATGTCGCACTATAGTATGTAATACAAATTAGGGTACTGTTTTAAAAATATTTCTTCAGCTGGAAGTAATGACAAAACCCCACTAATTAACTTAAGGATGAAATTTGGAGGGCCTTGCTGCATTCACATTTTCCTAGAAATTAAATTGAAATTCTGCCTGAATATAAATATCAAAATATGTCTCCTAGAATGATATTTATCTCTGCTAATATAGACTCCTAATATTTTACTGGATACATCTTTTCTTTAGGATCCCCTTGTACTGCATGCATCTTCACAAAGTGAGACTTGCTTACTTACGTAAGACAAGTAGGGTGAATTGCTCTTACTGTCCCTTTAGTAACAGCAGAGGTAGTCGTCTATCTTCCTGGCCAACTTCTAACAGGTTAAAGTTGGATGGGGTGAGTCAAAAATATAACAGGCATTAAACTTATAGTATATAGATTATTTCAATTTGGGGATTTTACTAGTTATTCCTTTTGAAAAGCATTTTTAGCTGAGATGATTTCCATAGCCACTGTTTCCTTTAGTGAACACTGTTTACTTATTCAGGAGACTATTTTTAAAGTAACTTCATTATTAGAAAAAAAGAAGGAAAAAAGTGAATTTTTTGTGGATTCCAAAATGAAATATAGCAATAATTTGATAACGTTTTGGCATAATTACTTACTAAGCCCTAGTGTATACTAAAATATCACTAAATGTGTCCTCAATATTCGCTTATATAACTATGGAATATTAAGCTAGAATTTTCATTTATTAACTGATTTAATCATTTGAGGTGAATGCTTTCATTTCCAAGATTGAGTCAAGGGACTCAAGTAAWATTTCAGTCAGTCAGCAATGGGTCAATGAATAAAATCACTTTATTAAAAACAACAACAAACACCCACACATGCACACAAAAAAAACAGCCTTTTGTGAGAAGATCTCATATCTAAGTGCACATTCCTTCAGATACGTAGTCTAGCAGAGAGATTCTTATTGAATTGATCAGTGATCCCTGACAGCAACATGTTAAAAAGACTAGGGGAATGCAAGACAAAAAAAAAGTTTATTCCAACTGTTTATAAATTATTAATAATGCTAAACAGATTTGTATGCATAAACAAACAAATCCAAACGTTGAATTTTTCATGAGAACAAGACTTCAATGCATTACTGATAGTTTGTTCAAAAGCGTGACTCCTCATTTATTCTACATGGAGTTTAAGGCCCAATTTAAACATGTGAGTACCTTCCCAAAGCCCAGTGCTCACCACTGCAGCAGTTACATGAATCTGTGGTCTTAAAAAACTCAAGCCCAGGTGAGATCTCTTTAACCAATTTGTGAACCAGCAATAGAACTTCCTTATCTTTTATTCTGGTTATTGGTTATTTTGGTTGTCGGCTCCTTTTCTTTACTTATTTTGGTTATATAAGCTGACAAGAAAGCAGACTGAAGATTTCATTACAAGATTTTGAAATTTATTTGAGACTTACTTTGGCTGATATGCTTAAGAGAAAAAACTATAAATTCAAAATATTTGGAGTGTATTAAAATGAACTGATAGTTATTTGCTGCTAGAACAGAATGCTGAGAGGAAGCATGGAAAACACTATATGCATAATGCCCTGCAAACTTTCTTAAATAAACCCAGAAAACTGCAAACTAATTTTACAGTCTCTACCTTGGGTAGAAAATCCCAACACTAGATGTATTTCTACTAAAAAGAAAAAAAAAAAAAAGTGAAGGTAAAAACCAAAACCACATTATTTGGGCATGAAAGCTGTCATTTTGACTAATTCTTATTTATGAGTAAGTATATTCCTAAGGAACAATTTCAGTGAATTGAGAAGAATACTTACATGATGGACTGCTTGGAGTATTTCTGTCAATAAATTCATTGAAATTTAATAGAAATTCAGTGTTGTTTTCTGATTTTTTTACATCATTACAGTATTCTCTGAAAAACAACAAAACATCAGTCTTCTCAGATTTGTTTCCTTTGCTACTAAAGCAGACAAATATGGCTCAGCAATTTTAAAGTCCAAGCAGGATTGTGCAACTACAACGAGGTGGCTGGCACTACCATGTCAATTGACTACCAGGGTCAATATTGAATGTTGACCATATTGAATATTTCAGGCATCTACAGGAAATAAAGTGTTCAAGTGCCTGCCTAAATCTGAATTGTAAGAAAACTCCATGTATGAGCTAGGGCAGAGATTCCCAGAAAAAGCACACAGGACTAGTATAGGCCATGAAATTAGGAGATCATAGAGTCTGTAAACTAAACAAGAAAATGCCCAGTGAATTTAGACTGCTCCTGGGTTAAACTGTACTAGAAAGTACGTGGACTGCTGTTTAAAGCATAGTCACTTCATGCTCAACTAAGGCCTGATTTATGGGGTAAGGTCCTATCCTCTGAGAAGTCTTAAAGGCAATTTTAATAGGGTACACACCACATAAGCATATAAACACTCTTTGTTTTGACATATGCAAAACAGATAAACAGTAAACTACTGTCCTTTACATAATGTAATAAAATAAAGCAATATATCATTGGGCAATTCACTGAATACAAGCAAACACAATAAAAGTCACTGGGCATTTTGAAGGCAAATATTAGATGGCGAGTGGCATTAAACAACTTCAACTAAAATGTAGTGAGTACTCAGCAGTAAAGCAGGGAGCTCTCTTTTTAAATGAGCTTTTTATATTAAATTAATTTTATGAACAAAAGAAGTCTGTTCAGGTATTTCATATGAATAAGTTATCTTACTACCCTTTACTTACTTTACCATGATCCTGAAAGACTACAGGCAGAATTTGCCTTACTATACCAACATTCACATTTAAACAGAGCTCCATATCAAGCAGCCTAACAACTAGGGACTTGCTGGAAACTGCTAATTGGTACAATTGAATATCAGTAACTTCAGTCTTTCAGAAAAAATAAATTAACCAGTTAATCTGAGAATACATTTGAAGATAGAAAACTATGTTTTACATACGAATCTATGTAAAACAGTCCAAATTTAAAAGGATACAGAAATTCATAAGATAAATAAGAAATAGAACAATTCTTAACTGATCGTGACAGTACAGCATTTCCTTTATTTATCATAACTATCTTTTAAAGGAACTTAACTTTTAAGAACTATTTATCATACCATGTTTCCCTTGCAAACATATATTTACAAGGGCAACAAGGACTACACAATTTCACATGAAAAAACAGGGAACTAATGAACTTACTCGATCAATTTTCAATGACTCAATCATTTTTTTTTGTTCAATGAATCAAAAATTAATTCATCCTTAAGTGACAGAGAGCTTTGAAACRTTTTATCTTGGAGTTGGAAAACATCTCGAGGTAAGTATTATGGTACCTATTTTACAAATGAGAAGCTAAGGTACAAAGTTGTAAAATCTTAAAAGTCACAGACACAAGAAATGAACAGATGCATATAAGATTTCCATTAAAAACATCAAAAAATGATGACATGTCAGATTTTACAGCTCTCTGATTAATATAAAAAGGAATCAGAGCCTGAAGATGCTATTTACGCTCTAGCAAGAAGAAAAGACTGATCTTGTAAAACATGAATTTAATAACTGTTCTTTTACTTAATATTTTTTACCAAAGTGAGTTTATTGGTCAAGTCTGCATTTCATAAATGTCATTAATCTGATCAAATGCCTATTTACTGCTGAAATAATAATTACTGGGAAATTAACCAACCTTGGTGCTATAAACGTATAGCCAGCTTCATCAAAATGATCAAGCTTCAGTGTTTCTGAATCTACAAAGACGAAGAGTAAACACCAAGTAAGTAAAATGGGCTTTTTGCCATCATTTTTCTTCTCGAAATATTTGACTAGCTTTTGCATGCATCCATGAATTTAGAAAGAAATGTTTACTTTGAGACACCTTCCTACTAATATACTGTGTACTTCTCAGTATTTCACAGTATAGGAAGAAATTACTTGATTATTATATACAACATACACCTGGCAACAATAACGCATCTAACAACTTATTTAGAGAAGACATTTCATTAGCGTGACAACATGAAAACATATGAGATGTTTTCATTAGAATTACAATCTGATACAAATAAATATTTGGGACACTGAGTTGTTGGAACATGAAGGAAAATGCTTCTAGTATTTTCTGCAATAAAGTTTAAAAACTCATCCATATAAGCCTCACTTTAAATGCTACTGAAAATAATGGCTTTAATAGCTGGTGTCACTGAACACTAATGGGACCAGACAAAGAAGGGTTAGAGATTAGCAACATCTTGAAATGTGCATGAAAACAGAAAAATACTTCACATCTTTTTTTCCCTTTCTATTGCTATGGTACCCAATGATCATGGGAAAAATCCTGAGAAGAGGAATACAGAGGAGAATATCCAGTAGGAATAGAAATAGAAGTGAAAAATATCAACTGCAGTAAACAGAAGGAAATTGAGCAACAAGAATATACTTGCCCTTTTTGATTGCCACTATCCATCAGAAAGAGAAAGCAGGGAAACAGAAAAAAACAGGGTAAAGCAAAAGGGGTCACAAACCAATATTTTATTCAAACAGCCCCTTGAATAAAAATATTGTGCACAGATAGATCAAAGGTTCAATTTACATACAGCTGTAGTCTGGAAAAAAGACAAACATCTTTGAAGACTGAAGAATATGTCCTTCTCAATTATTTCTCAAGTACCTTCTACATACTGTGGCTATTTCAAGGGTCTGTTTTGCAGGTTATATTGATRTAAGTGCAGAACCAGGAGATCTAATCCATCAAGAGAGCCATATTCACTCACTAAAACTTTAATTTTAAACTACTTACTATTTGACAAAGTTACAAAATAAATCACTGATTATTAAAAACTTGCCATATTCTACTTCATATGCAGGAGGTGATGGTAGAGGACAGCAATTTAGCACTAATCAAGTTTTCTCTAAACTAACAGTATGCCTGTCAGAGAGATTCATTGCGCTTTTCTAACTTTCTATTTAACTGCACATTTGTTCAAGTTTATCGTAACATGATAAAGTTAAAAGGATGTGATGGGTTCTATTTTGTCTACTATCTAGATTACAGTTAAGCTACACCTAATAAACAAAAAGCTTTTGAATACTCACAAGTATAATTTCCAATTATCTCTCCAGAATCTGTAAATGGCTTGAAATTAGTCTAATCCAAAAATACATTACAAACATCCACTAAAACTATTTGTAAAGTGCAAAATAAAAACCTAGCTGCAAGCCAAACCAAACAGTGCTTTCACATTAATCTACTTCTACAGGCAGTAGAGGTAATTTGCTAAATATGATACTGTAACTACTGTAAAAATAACAAAAAAATGCTTTACTACTATAGTCTATTTCATGATATTTAGCTAATAGAATGAAAAAAATTAGTATCCAGACCCTAAAAATGACAGCAACAGAGGATACACAAAGCAATGATTCTATAGGCACAGAGCAAAGGGGAAGGGATCGTCAGTGGAACTGGGGTACCTGCACATATTCTATCTTCATAGAATATTTCTTGTACCTTGGATGTTACAATGGGTTAGAATCATTGCTGCAGATTTTGGGTACATCATGATAACATCAGTGAATTCCACAAAATTTATGAATTTTAAACATTGCTTTTTTAAGTGAATCTGAGACTTGGCAATACTAGACAAAACCAGGGAACCTTCACAGTACTTACATCTGGCTTGAGTTATTGGTTCTTCTATTTTGGCTTTAATATAATAAAAGCTGTATGATGGTAACACCAATGCCAAACTGCAATAGAAATAAGACAAGTAAAGTGATTATGTTATTTCCAGCACTTTTCCAGTTTCAGCTTCTATATGTTTTGAAAGCAGTTAACAAGCTTGGAAGTTGGATCATGAGATGAGATAGTCATATAGTGACATACCAGCCTCACACTTTGTAATAGACACAAGTAGGTTTGTGCCGGTCTTGAAGTTCCCTGTGTTTATTTCATTCTTATTTACACATTTAAGCATAAATGTACTTTTTAATGGATCAGCAAGGACTTTCCAAACAATTACAAATGATAAAATACATGATTTCTTGTATCTTCCTCTAACACATTTAGCATCCCAATGTAACACATGTCAAAATGATCATTGACTGTAAAAATCAGCATGTAGTACGGCACTGATTTGCAYGCATCATATAATGACAGACTCTCCTTTTACTAATAAAACAACTATTGGTATTCATTAGGGAATGTATCTGGCAATACTTGAAATCACATTACGTTCAAGATGCAAAATATTTTCTTGAATCATGCAGTCACCATTAAATACCTTTGAACATCCTTGTGTAATAATATTTTAAGACTTGCAATGCATTTGCAATGTATTTTCTTTCAGATTATACTTATTTTTGTTCAAAAAATATAGGGCTTCTTTTTGCAAGTAAGTTCAATACATGTGTAGAAGAGTTCAGTTCTAAAAAGGTACGTAAAGGACAGGAGGTATGAGTAATCATTAAAGAGGTAGCATCATCTCCCACATCGCGTCCTTAATATTTGCACTCAGATTTCATGACTGTAGAACTGCAATGGTTTCTAATGGATAGCTGCAGAAATTAACATCAAAAAAGTTGTACAATTGAGCCATAAATGAGATGACCTTTAATGATACATTTGCCATTTAAACAGAATGTAAGTGAGATTGCTGAATATTTAGTGATAGCCTTCTACCAATTCTCCTCTAGGGAAATCAGTAGCAGTTTACCTGTCATTAACAGTTACTGCTAGCAGAAATTGCTAATTAAAATCTATAATTTTATGTTTAATAGGTTTGCTGCAATGTGACTCCATGGATTTATTGCTGTATCTCATGCCAGGGAGCTCAGTAAGAATTAAGAAGTCATATAAATAAAGTTTATTTCTTCACGGATTGCTAGCTGGCATAGTCTGATAAAAAACTTTCTTTTCTTACAGAATATAAAGATGGAGGCAGTTCAACAGAAAAATGGGATGCTAATAAAAGATAAACTCCTACATTTGCATTCTCTTGTTAAAACTGATTTGTTTGGTTTTACATATAAATTAATGTTTGCATTCTCCTTGGCTGTACACCTGTGCAGAACACAACAAAAAAATGGGAACCAGCTTGGCTGAGGACTACTGTAATTCACTGCAATAAAAATATTGTTTTRGTAAAAATTTGACTCAATATTTGTACCATCTAGTTTTGAACTAGGGTACTTTAACTTTTCTGGGACTTGGTAAACCTTAACTTGTTTTSGATAATGTCAAGTTTCTACATTCTTTCTAATGTTACAGAGCTGTGTGCTTAAACGAGTTTGAAATAATATACACACCAAYGTCACATTCAAGGGGGGAAGTGCTTTTACCCATTACTTCGTTTRTTCCTGCTGCCATTCACCGTATGATTTTTATATACAAAGCAGTATCAGTGCTAATTAGTTAAAACTTGTCACAAATAGATATGGATTTCAGAGATAATCAGTAGCATGGTTCCTGCCCCTAAGACCTGACATGAAGGTTAGCAAAGTCATGATATAAGCAATGAATGTGGCTGAAAAAGATTTGCACAAAACATGTCACTTTTTTATTTAGACCAAAATATAACATCTTCCTTTTTAATATGCATATTAAAACAAGAATATGGAGACAATGCAAAGAAAAGATGAAATAAGAGGAGGAATCTAAGAGAAAGTGTACAATTAAGAATCGAAGTGTGGTGTAATACAGAAAGTAGAAGGAAAAGTAAGATTCTTAACATCAATTACAAAAACCTTTTTTTCCTGCATATTGAAATACCCTAGTGATAAATCTGAACAGTTGGATGAAAGACTGAGGTTCTGGTCCTTAGAGCAACAATTCTGAGCTGTAAAGGAACCCAGCAAATCCTACAGGCCTGGACACAAGATGATCTGGTCCTGACTTAGCTAGTACAGAAAATGTAATGCTAAAATATTAACCAAAATAAACAAAAAGGACATTTAACTACACAAAAGAAGTCAGAGAGCAGAAATGAGTTACCTGTAATCAGTGCCATTCACAGCAGTCCATGTATATGTTCTGTTTCCTTTATCAATATATCTCTACAAAGAGATATTGGTGAAAAAATAAATTATTAAATCTGAAGCTTCAATAAGCATGCCTTTTCTTGAGAAATACAGTGTAAAATCAAACGCAAATCTGTTGGAATTCTATTTATCATTTTGCTGAAAGCATGAGTTGAGCTGCAACTACTTTTCTTAAATGTTTTCCAAACTTTTATTATGCAAAAGAATCACCTATATCCTTTTTATTGAACATTAACGAAATGCAAATTTAACTAAAACCAGACAAACATGACCTATCATTTTTCCTTTTAAATCCACTAGCCAGGCGTATGCAAACCTTTTTCTGTGTGATTTAAATTTGATAAAAGATGTTATCTCCTTTATGGACCATTTTGCAGTTAAACTATGAACAAAAAAACTTAATTATAAAAAGACATTGTAGGTAACTCTTTAACAACAAACACACCCAGTGCCTGTCCTTTCAGGTCACATTACCACTGGTTAAATGCATTTAAATTTAACTCATATCTACAGGCACAGCCAGGTAGTCCTGATTGCATAGGCACCCCATGCTAAACTTACATGTGTTTCTAATCTCATTAGGAGGTTTTTGAATTTGTGAAAAATTTAACATGGAAATAAATGTTTATTTTTAAATAACTTAATACAATAGGATAAGCTTTACCATTCATTTTCTTTTGGTATGAAAAATGACGTGATAGAGACAGTCTCACAGTTCCCCATAGATTTAATCATTAATGCACCTGGCTGACATCGTTTTACTCAATTTTCCACTTTGAAAACTACAAGTTTATGCCAGCTGCAACATATTATTATTTTACAATCAGACATTTGTAAGTATGCCAGCAATGAAGTCTGTGCAGCTGTTGCACTGCAACATTACAAACATCGGTGAAAGGTATCACAGGTATACATCTACATTCTTTCTCTCCCTATGGTAAAACAAAAGTGTGAAAATGACCATGGTTATGAAAAAGAGGTGTCTTTCTTTGACATTTATGATTTGAAACCTTCTCATTACCTGGCTGCTGCTTTTCAGCACAGCATGACAATGTAAATAATTTAATAGTCATTTCGGAAAGAAAAATTAAAAAAAAAAGAAAAAAAATTTAAAAAGAAAAAAAAGGAAAAAAAAAAGAAAAAAGAAAAAAAGATGCATATATCACCATCTAACGCCCTGATATATTTTATATTTAAGGTAAAAAGATGGCTGAAGAGATTCCTATGCAACCCTATTTATATTTAATAATGTGCCTATACTATTACTTCAGCTCAAGAATAAGCAGACACTTGAACCTAGCACTGGCAGCCCCTCCAAATGAGGCACAGTGCCATGGCTTGCACACCATGTACGTTGGCAAGAGAAAAGTAGTGCCCAAGGTGGGAGGGAAGGAAGAGAAGAACTGGGCTCATATTAAATCCTGTTGCCACCAGCCCTGTGAACATGCTTGAAAGCAAACTGGCTGAAATCTCCCTTCAAAGATAATCCAGGAGATCACAAGTCCTGATACGCCTGCTCCCATTTACCTTTGCCTACTTCATTACTGAGCGGTCTGAGACCATCTCACCCCAGCTGGTCAGTGCCAAAGAACCTACAGATGTTGCAGTTTTTGTGACCCTTCAGTTTTCACTACTGCCCACCCTGGCTGCCCGAATGTGGCAATGCTTTTGTTCCTATGGCATCTTCTCTGTTACTTGGAAAGCCCCTGAGGCCTTGGGAGACTCCAGTGCACCCCACCCACACTTGCTACGAGTCCAGTCTCTATGCTGTAGTATGAGGTCATCTCCCAAGACACTGCTGGGGCCAGCTGCAATACAAAAGGAAAGCAATGCAAACTTAAACCAAAAAGCAAAACAAAAAGGACATCAATTTTAAGCCTCAAGACTGCAACTGTCAGTTCAGAGCAATTGACCACATCAGCCCTTTTTATAAGAAAATATATGAAGCTATCAAGTCCTAAGTGATGCGTGGCTCATGCACGGCCCGTGGTCTGAAGCAGCTTCATTCTGGCTCTAACAGCCTGGAGCTGGGAGGGTGCAATGGCATGAAGAAGTCACCATTGCCAGCCATCTCTGGCTGCTCCCTTCTTCTCTCAGAGATGTCCAAGCAGAGGAAGAAATCTTGGGCCATGATGGGAAGGTGAGGGAAATTAATTTCATTGATCACTTGAAGCATCTGGGATCAAAAGGTTTGGGATATTCTATTCAAATACAGATTGTGGTCTGGGCCGTTCATAACCGACACATTCTCAGGCACTCAGGGACGTCACGTTCCCCCCTCCACCCCCTGCCTTGATGCTGTAGCTAACTCCAGCATTTGCAAGTGTAAATGCTTCCCCTCCCTCCCTCTTTGGGCAAACAGTTGCTGGACCAATTGTTTAGGTCTTTTTTACCACACAGTCTGAGAAATGCATGCACAGCCTGAGATCTCTTCAACAGCTTTGCCATGAATGCAATTTCTTGTATAACTCCAATGGTGTTACTGCATTTTTGTAACTTTCTAATCCTCCCGTTTCTAACCACCTACATGGAGCCCTTTTCACCCATAGGCTTGGAAAGGCATTCCTTAAACAAAACAACAACACAAGTCTGAAAATGTCCCAGTGAGTGCCTCCCTTCAGGAGCAGCTTATCCCCAACGCAGATGCCAGAAGGACTTCAGACTCTGGGGGTCAGGAATGTCCCACTCTCCCTTCAGAACAGGGGAACACAGGCTGGTGTCTTCCTAGACAGGATGGGCTCCTGACCCAGGTGAGGTAGCAGAACTGACATCAGATGGGGCTTACCCTCCCTGCCCCAGGAAGGCCCTATTCATTCTCTATCCTCCAACAGTGGAACCATTCAGGAAAAGGCACATTTTTTTCACACAGCAGGATTTCCCCATAGATTGTAAAGCAGTATTGTAAAGCCTTACTCAGGAGGGCTGGGGTGAGGGCTTTATTGTGAGAAAGCACAGAAGAAAGTCCTGGCAGAAGGCAAGGGGACTGCTGGTACAGGTCTCTGCTTTACAAGAACATGAGAAGAGGTGAAAGGCAGCATGAAGTCAGATACAGAGAAGGAGCGTGGGCACGTTTAATGAGATCATGGGACTCCACAGGTGCAAGGACTATAACTTACGGGTACGCTTTGCACCTGGACAACGAAAGTGTATAAGGCTTGAGTTAAGTTGACTTCCCTCATAGAGACTAAAGTAGGAAAGTATAACTCTGCTGCCTACATGATTACATGATCATCATTATCATCATCTTTCAGCTAAGATCATCTACAGTTACATTTGTCTGCCCCCACTGAAGCTGAGGTTCTGTACTCAAGAAGAGAGTCTATGAGGTTCTGCACTTTCTGAATAGGGTATCAGAAGGAAGACAGCGCCCAGAGTCAAATTCCCTAGACTCTGCAATATAATAAAATACTATGACAACCTTTCTGCAACAAAGTCACAATCTTGTTAGCAGGGAGTTGAATGAATATACAGGTTTTAATCTGTCTCCTCACAGGTGGACACACATGCAAGTAAAGCCACTGATCTCCTCAATGACACCCATAGCTCAGAAACAAAAAATGCCACTGATAGATTTGCACAGTTGTGAAGATCTTAAGCATGGCTTCCTGTCCTTATTTGCACTCCTTTTAAATTACACTATCAGAAGCAGCATGCTTTGTCAAATCCAGTGCAGATACTAAGAGGCTGAGGAATGGTCATGAGATGTCCAGCTCTAGAGTCCTCAGCACAAGAAAGACATGGACCTGTTGGAGAGGGTCCAGAGGAGGGCCACAAAAATGATCAGAGGGATGGAACGCCTCTCCTATGAGGAAAGGCTGAGAGAGTTGGGGTTGCTTAGCCTGGAAAAGAGAAGGCTCTGGGAAGACCTTATTGCAGCCTTTCAGTACTTAAAGGRGGCTTATAAGAAAGATGGGGACAGACTTTTTAGCAGGGCCTGTTGTGACAGGACAAGGGGGAATGGTTTTAAACTAGAAGAGGGTAGATTTAGACTAGATATAAGGAAGACATTTTTTACAACAAGGGTGGTGAAACACTGGCACAGGTTGCCCAGAGAGGTGGTAGATGCCCCATCCCTGGAAACATTCAAGGTCAGGCTGGATGGGGCTCTGAGCAACCTGATCGAGTTGAAGATGTCCCTGCCCATGGCAGCGGGGTTGGACTAGATAACCTTTAAATGTCCC
The DNA here is from genome assembly GCA_035582835.1 of Phoebastria nigripes. Lineage (NCBI taxonomy): Eukaryota > Metazoa > Chordata > Aves > Procellariiformes > Diomedeidae > Phoebastria > Phoebastria nigripes. Next base: position 2,487,685 of record JAYKAV010002888.1, on the reverse strand, counting down.
TTCCAACCCAAACTATTCAATGATTCTATGATTCTAAGTATATTCCCAAAGGTCTGTTGCAGAACCAAGTGACCATGAACTTGACACTGTGAAATCACAGCATGGATGAACAATCGAGACATGTTTCAGAAAATTCAGCTCCATTTTCAGCCCCATCTAGCAAAGACAACATGTGCATTGCCACTGATTTTCACCCATGAAGACAAGTAAGTTTCTACCATGTTTAATGCAAAAATAGACTAGGACTATGAAATATTTTTTTCTGTATCAAAATGAGAATAAGTATATAAGACTCTTCCCTCAATGCAGAATTGAGTCAGAGGACTGCTAATAGGAACTGCTCAGTATTGGGCATCACTTGGTGTTACCTGGCCAAAATTTAAAGCAGAGTTCAAAAGTTGCTACCATCTATTAGACGCTGAATGTAATATAAGTAAGGAATGTGCTGTTTTTAACAGAATAAACCCCCCCTAAACACTGAGGCCTGATTTCCTATCAATTTAACTGGATTAGATCCTGTAGCATATGCCTTGTGAGAAGGAAGAACTTTTCACTGGAACATTCTGCCATTTAAGTACAAACAGGAGAACCATTAGAGGTAGCAAAGTTACAGGCGATCAATAGGGGAGGGCAGCTAATACTACACATGAAAAATTACCTGCACACTCCTAAGCAATTCTGCTGAGTACTGTTATGGTGTGCTCATATATACAAGGGTTGTGTAGTGTCTGCTTGATGTTATATTTGCCTCACATTCTTCTGCTAAGTCATTAAATTAGCTATTTTCAAGCTGTTTTACATTCAGAGGAAAACAGTTTCAAAAAGCTGTTGTAGAACTGTAACTGTGGGGCATACTCTGGCCAGAACTGCTCCTTTGGCACACCAGTCATGATCTCTTCTCATTGAGGTCCCCAAGAAGTAGAGCATACATGTAAGGATCCATATCAAATTTGAGTATTTCTTCATGTCTGTCTTATTAGAGAAACCAGTAGCAATCTTTATCAGGAATGAGCATTTTGGACAAGAAAATAAAGAAGTCAGCAAGCTGTTCAGAAAGCACAAGTACATAATATAACTGTAAGATGAATTTGCTTATTCCAAATAGTCTTCATTTATGGCATATAATTGTTATATTTTTTCCTCACTACTTTCTTCCCATTCAACCACAATATAAACTACCAAACACATCCTCACACATCTCTGCAAGCAAATTAAGTACTTTGTTTTGGGATTCATACACAGAAGTAGGCTGGGTCCATTTCCTGGTGAACAGAGTGTAAGACCTCATCAACAACTGCCTGATTAATGATGCTCAAAGAAACCAAGAAACAAAACAATTCTTTTCATAAGTACATAATTTCTTTTACTATAAGCCAGTAAAACTAGCAAATCTAGAGGGAAAAATGGTACAATCTGACGTTACAAAATGAACATCTTTTCACCATTTCACAGTATTTTTCTGGTTTTGTTTGTTCCTGTAAATGTAATTGCCTGTGTTCCTGTCTTACCTCATCTTGGGACTTGACCAGTGTTTCAAATGTTTTTTCTCCACTTTCTCCATCTATCATTTTTTTCCGAATCTATTGGCAAGAAAAAAAAAAAAAAAAAAAAAAAAGTAGGTGTTGCATGTAACATGAATAATCTTTTCAGTGATTCAAAGTATTTCATACACACACAGAAAACGGTAGTGAAAGTCATAGCTCTTAAAAAAAAAGTTAAGTTTACAATTTTCAGATTTTTCTAATTAGAAGTTGCTTTATCCAAATATATACTCAATCAGTAGAGTTATGAAGCAACAATTCTGGTATACTTTGCATAGCAAGACCATCCCATAAAACCCCTTGATGTTGCGCACTAGAGAGAGTATGAATTCTGTGTGGATGAGAAGGAGTTTTGTCTAGCATTTCTCGTGCTTCCCAGCACATCTGTGTGATTCTGGTAGCAGCAGTGATTCACAAAAACATTTTTATACCAGTCCGAGAGTAATTCCTCTCTGAAGCAGGAGTTTCAAAGAAACTTAAGGTGGAATTTAACAGATACCAATAGTGTCATTATGAAAGAACAATTTCAAACAAAGTGAAAAAATATGTTAAAAAAGTGCAAAATGTTTAAAACACCTACATTTTATTTTACAAAACTAACAAACTATTTTTAAAAATTCTCATTTCTAAATGTATTACAAAATTAGTAACTGAAAAATATACAGAGGCTCTAATTTGTTGTCAACACTTAACTTTATTTCTCAGTTCTCTCTCTCACCACAGCAATAAGCTTGCATTAGGAAGAGACAGGGAAATACTTTTAAAACATTTCAGGTAATATATTAATATCCTATTAAAAAGTGTTCTGTTCTGAAAAATTTACCAGCCCCCTCCCCAGGAATTGCCACTTAATGAAGAAGAATTATTTAAATAGCAATCATGGTGTCTTTCAAAATGAGAGGAATATAATGCATTGATTGCCCTTGCCTACGAATAATACCGTTTATCAATTTGTTTCATTATAACTTCATCTGTCTATAAAGTTATCATCTTGACAAATTTAAAATTGAAATTTATATTGAAATAGATTCCCATTCAAAATCTAGAACATTTATTGCTTTTCAGTTATTATACAGTGAGATACAAGCAGCAACAGGTACTAAGAAACCAGGTAATCTCACCTCAACTTTAATATCATTTTCCAATTCAGCATCTAGAAAATCCAGCGTAACAGGCTCCTGGGATTTAGGATTCTGAAGCAGAAGATATTGAATGATCAAATAATAAAGACAGAGTACTGTTATGTTACAAATCATTCTAATCCCTTCATTTCTAAGTAAACTACTTAACTGGGCTTACTTACTCATCTATTTTATTCTCCTACAGCATGATGAATTACTAGTGGCCCTTTCTCATTTATTTTATTTCATTGGATAGGGAAGTTAATTGGACAAGTGAAAATCAAATTAACACTAACGGCTAGTGTCCATCCACAGTCTGTCATGCACGGGGCTCATGCTGGGAAGCTGCTTCCCCTACTGCTGGTATGTCACAGACTGTAAGGGTGGGAGAAGACGCATCAGAGGAAGCATCGGATATGAATCTCCCATTAGGTGTCCTGCCTCCAAGAAGGGAGAGGGAAATTTGGGAGACTTTTCCAGCTGGCTGGTAAGATGGGATAATTGTACTCTTTTGCAATTTTGCCAAAAGCAGACTACAGACTTGCTGTTACGAGGTGGGAATGCACTGCGGCTCAAGATTCAGAGAAGAAACAATTATAATAAAGTATTTCTTTATTATAAGAAAATAAAAATCACTTTTATTGTCAGCATTACAGGACTTCCCTGAGCACCCTGCAGTTTTGAATGCATTTCTCTTGACATCAGTAGTGTTATCTCAATTTAAGAGATGGAAACCTGTAGCACAGAAATACTGCGACCCAGCAGCTTCAAGACCTAAGGAATGTACATGATGTTGACCCTCGACTATGGAACACAGAGGAGTTTGGTGGTATGCATCTGTAGTAACCCTGGTCCCACAGGAGTGTGGGAAGACCATTGTAGCTCTGCTGAACTAGCTCAGACCACCCTCCAGCCTCTACTCCCTTCTCAGTTGCAGTCTGCATTTACTTGGACAGAGCCATCTTCCATATGAGTTGTTAGGAATCAGACTCTTTTTTTTTTTTTTTTTTTTGAGTAATTTTGGCTAAGGCCCATTGACTTTATATTACGGGTGGTGTAAAAATCCTCAATCCTCATCACTCAGTAGTTATTTCATGCACCCATCTACTGAAGGATCTTTAGAAAAAAGAGTATGGGGATATATTATTTAACCATTTAAATCTGATAGTTTAGAACAGAAAATGAAAAAAATTCCAGTTTTAGTAACTTATTTTGATTGATAATAATTTGCTTTGTGTAATAGGACAGTTCATACATGAAAGGATCTCAAGGCCTAGTTTTATCAGTAATTGAGCACTGTTTCTCATATGATTAGCAACACAAAAATTGTCATTAGCTGATACTATTATTTCAAGACTAGTGTATATTCTGATAATGACATTTTTAGAGTATTTCAGTGATTCAGCTATACTAACATATTTACAGGGTAGACCTAAGTCCTTTCTTTCAAAATGACTATTATATTCCTTTTATTCTAACATTCTCTGGCAAAGGTACATGACAAATGTATATGTGACTATTCTATCAAAGAATGCAAGCATGTTTCATCACAATTTATATATGTATTTCCAGTTCATACTGGAAGAAAGTAATGTCCTGAATAGATGGTAAAAGATGCCTTCATATAATAGTCTACAGCATTAAGAGCTTAATAGTAGTCCTTATTTTCAGGACTGTAATATAGAATAGTGTTAGAAGACAAAAGATTATTCCTTTGTATTCTGGAGGAACAAATGTACATGTTTCTGGGTATATGGAATCATTCCTTTTCTTAGCAAGTAAGACTTACTGTCTGCTAAGAGAAAAGCCAATAAATTTATTCTCAGAAAGAGAATATGCACTGGAAAGATTTCAGACAAAGATTCCGGATATTTCTTTTAAAAGTCTGCTGATGATAAATTCAAAGAAATTTTTATGTTCCTATTTATATAGGATAGATAAAACTAGTGATTTTAATATAATACCATTAACATATGCTCTCTACTAATTCAAAATAGTTTAATTATTGTTATGCAGTTGCTTTTTTCCCCCCAACAAATCCACAATCTCGAAATAAATAGCAAAAGGCTAAAATGTAAAAATAAATAAAAAAACACATTTTCTTACATGCAATGGATAATGAATAGCACGGTCAAACCCAAACAGCATGCATGAAGGCATTGGCATGGCAGAGGAGGCATTTGTGAAGTTCACATTCCATTCCAACACACAAAGGAACAGAGAAGAAAAGAAATGGTAAAAAAAAGAAAAATAAAAGCCATCACATCAAATCAAGGTCAATATTAATTTCAAATGATAACCTGGGCTAGCCATAGTTAAGGAGTCCCAAAGACAAAATATTCAACTTTAACAGTCCGTCAAAATTCAAGTATAGATTAACTGTTTGTTCTTGTTCTTTTTAAGACTTACGTTATATCACCACACATTCTTTATAAGGTACTTATTAATGACTTTTAATAGATGAAGACACTAAGCATGTATAGATATATTATGTGATGTGCTGAGGCACAAAGAAATCCATTAGAAATTAGAATAGAAAATTCCTAGCCCCGTACTTTAAATGGAAGACTATTTTCCCCGCTATGTCTTTTTCCCCCGATAATGTGTTTTTACCAGTATTTGGGCTCCATAATTTTTTTCTTCCAAGGTTGCCATTTAGTGGGGTTTATTCCAAGCCATGAAGAAACAAACTTACTGTTCAGTTTGCTCTTCTCTTTATCCAGTCATGCACACGACATGACTAGAATAAGCACAACACCACCACATTCACCAGCACAACTTAATAAAACAAAACAGAAGTAAATCACTAGCAATGAAGCATGCAAATAGAGGGAGTGCAATCCATTTTCAGCATGACAAATAAAGGCAAAGATCTATTACTTCAATGACAAATCAAGAAGGAAACAAAGAAAGAAAGAACTGGTGCAGCAACATAAAAAAAACGTTCATTAAAATGTCCTTGTCGTGTGTTTTGGGAGGTCAGTATTCTCACAAATTCTATGGAAGGCCTTTGCTGAGTTGCAGGAGCCTAGTTCCTATTCATACCTGCAGTACTAATGAAGACACAGGCTGTTAGGCTTTTAAAATAAATGATGGCAAGAAGGCAGCCAAATCCTGGGCCTCAGAGGGAGACCCAGCAGTGTCTGGTGTGGATGGGAGCCCAGCGCTTTTCCAGAGCCGCACCTCCCTGGGCAGCCAGCACAGCCAGGCAAACCCAGCAACAGCCAAATCATACCACAGCACGCTGAGGAGCCAGGGGTGCTCAGAAAATTGAGATTTTTTTACGTTCCAGTGCTACTTTCTCCAGTGCACAAACAAAAAATCTAGCCCAGAGGCGGTCTTCTACGTGTGGTATAAACACAGCCACTCGAGACTCCGTGAAATCCCTGACTTGAATTAGATCAGGATTTTACACCGTGTTTTACTGGTGTTGTTATGCAAGCCACCAGTTTTGCATTATATATTGCCATATGTGTAAGAAATTAACATGGTATACTGTACCTAATTTTGTTATTTTGCTAGTTACATAGTCAATCTATTCCTTTAATGATTTTTAAGTTTTCATTAAGTGTTTTCTGCTCAGGGATTGCATTACATAAATGTTACTAATTTCCTTTTCCCTGATCGGGTTAATGGTAGTTACTCCTCTGGAGTCAGGTTTGCTAAACCGAGACATGTGATGTAAATAGCAGATAAAACGTATGCCCTACTCTGAATTCACCAGAAGAAACCTAAACAGTTCATTCAAATTCTGTAATGTTATACAATATTACAGCATACACTGTACTATAAAACTTGGCAATAAAGTCGTAAGAATGATCTTCTCTTGTCTTTGGGTTTATGCAAGCAAAGCCAGCACAAGTAGTCTCTTTTTTTTTCCAGTCTTCAAATTCATTTCAAAATCTGAAGAATAATTTTTACAGCACGGCTCTAATTAGCACCTATTAGTAAAGCACCATAATTTAATGGAATGCCCTTCACTACAGCCAATAACATGTTTTCTATTATTTAAACAAGGAAGGATGCAAGCTTCATGCTTTGGAAGCTGTTTGTCAAAGTAAACAGTTCTCTAGTTAGATTTTTCCTAGTAAGCAGGGCAGAAGCTTTCTAATTGTATTTCCAGGTCTATGCATTCTAATGCACTAATCACCTCCATCCACAGTTACCTGTACATTGGGTCTCCTTTTTCTCAATTTAACTTTTGGTATGCCCACACCAATTTGCTGAAGTAACAAAAAAGCAGTAATTTATATTTTTACACTATTAGTAAACAGCCTACTTATAGAATGGAAGTCTTCCCTCAACATCTATACTCTCCAGTGCACGTTTACTGGAAGCAGGGACTAGCCCTCATTCCGATCAAGAGTTCTGAGCTCTCTGTCAGAATCACACATAGATTTTGTCTAGGGAAACAAAAACCAGACAGATGTTAAATGATGTGAATTAAGTTAACAGAGAGCTCTCCCTCCCACATACTCTTCCAGAATTAAAACATAGAATGAGAAGAGTTTCATTTTTTGTTTACTGTTATATCTGCCCTTAAAACCATCTCCTCTTAAATTTCTTTCAAAACCATAAACCATAAGACAAAATACGGGACCCTACTGAAGGCATCTAGAATTTTATAATTACCATTAAATGGGTTTTGATCAGAACCATAATGAAAGTGAAGAAAAGGATGCTAATCTTTAGAACAGATTGAGAAATTGAATTATTTACTGTTTTCAAATCTTACCTAGTTAAGACTAATCTTGTTAACACATGCTTAATGCACTCACGTCAGTGACTACGTTTATTTAGTGGCATATCCACCTGTTCTCTCCCAGGACAATGGGAAAAATACACACACATACGCACAGACACATAAAGAAAACTGGCAGAAAAACATAAAATTAAGCATTTGTTTAAGAATGTAATATAACTAACTACACAAACTTGAAAAGTTGTATTATAAGCAGTTTAAAACTATATTAAACTGAAAGTTAAGAAAAAGGTTTCCTGTGTTATGCTTTGATGTACTTTTCATGTGCAAATAAGAACATGACGGGAAAGTTCTTAATGATTTTAATATGCTTTTGGACCTGCCTTTTGTTAAATTTTCTTAGTTGTGCAAACGACTTTACAAGTTCTAAATTTCTAGGGGTTTCTTTTTGTGAGATGATACTGCAAGACAATTTCTCAAAATATTAATTGTGTTGAACCAGTTGTGATTTAAGGTAACAGATTTTCAGAAGGAAAGCAGAAGATATTCAGAAGAAGGGACCACTGGAAGTTTAATATACCCTCACCTCTTCAAAGGTAAAGACGTAGTTATGTTTTAGTTTACATCTATTGAAAAATTGCTGGCAAAGAGGGTTAAGATGTTGTTTGTTAATAAGTTAACGGCTACCAGGAGGTTCAACTAAAATTAATATGACATGTTAAAGAAAGTCCATCAGTTCTAAATACATCTGTCTTTGTAGTGTACCTTAGTTTTAAAACGTAGTTCTTGTATCAGTCTGAATAGCATGCACCACCCCAAACAAACTGGGAGTGAAAAAGTCTAGTCTGTGTAACTGTTAATAACAACAATAACAATAATAATAATGCATATGCTTAATATTACATTTAGACATTATTCTACAACATAAAACATGTAACATAAAATACCCTTTTTTAAACATATGCTAAATCAAACATTTGAGTAGTATGAGAAAACATCTCTGGACTTCCATATCCTTTTAAGTAGAAAACTACACAGAGAAACCATGTAATTAGTATCCTAATGCATCTCAGTCTGCCTAGATTTAATTGGTATGAGCAGAGTTTTTCACTCTCTAACAAAGGTTCTTTATTCTCCAGTGTTAGGAGTTTACACTGCAGTATAATAGCACATATGAGATGAACAGAATCCATATCCATCAGTTCCTCATAAGATTGTGCCTAAAACGAGAATACTGCATTGCTTTATTTCATGTCCCTTCTGTTAACAAAAAGATAGTTTCATTTGCATATAAGGAAAAGGTAAATAGACCACTCGCCATCATCTACATTTCTAGTAATCTCTAATGAAGAAAAGATTTGGTCAGTAACGATGTATATATTTGTGTCAGAATAATTCACCAAGCAAAATCATCAAATCAAAACTTTCATTTTTTTAACACATGAAAACCTAATGCATGTATCCAGAAACTGAAGTCCTTCTAAATTATGAAGACTATATAAAAACCTTCTTTTCCTTTTTTTTTCTTTTATTTTTAAAAAGGTCCTTTCAGAATAAATCAAAAGGGATATTTCATCAATAGTTAAGATCAAGTTATTCTTTCTCTTCTTCAGAAGCATTTTTTTTTCTTCTTTTGTTACACACTTGGCAAAAGATTTCAAACATATTCATTACTTCATCAGGAAATTAATTCAAATATTCACAATGCTGACTTCCCCCAGCTTAAGAATTAAAGGAATCACTAAAATATGTAGATTAATTCTTCATTACTTTTTCTGTCTTTGACAGTTAAAGACGGTGAAGTAGTGAAAAAGGGGTCTGCTATCCCTCTTGTAGCTATGATAGGACTTTCTGGTGAAAAAACAGGAGAGGACAGTCACAGAGCCAAGAGGTCAAGGGCCTGCTGCTATTCTGCCACAGGAACATGGCTGGGAGGAATAAAGTGATGGATATGCATCCAATTTACAAAAAAACAGTATTTCCATGCCTAAAGGCAGCAAATACAAGCTTCCATTACTTAAGAAGTTTCTCTAAAGTGTACTAAGTGCTAAAAAATAACTTAGGAGTAGAGTGCCACTACAGTTTAAAAGCCTTACTAGCCTTATTTGTCTGTGTATTGACAGCTTGCATTTATCTTGGCCATATATTGCTCAAACCATCTTAATGAGAAATTTTAATACTGACAACTGAACTACATGGATATATTGTTTGGTCTTCAATACTTATAGTGATTCATTATTATTTCTAACTTTTTATTTGTAAATAATCCATACATTTCTCTCAATCTGGAGTGATTTTTTTTTTTTATTTTATTTTTATTTAATTAAATTTTAACTTTGTCTTTTATATAATGCTGCATTTGTGCACTATGAACTCACGAGACAAAATTTGCTGAAAGTATGTTTCTAATGTAATTTAAATACAAATATTTTCACATATTCCACTAAACAGAAGATTGACATGGAGAAACCTTTCACTAAAACAAAGATTAAAGTTCTGATTTCAGAAAAAAAAATCATCCATTCCTGTTGAAATGTCTCCTCAAAGCCAGGGAGGCAACTTATTTAAGAAGATACATGTAATGTAGGAGTCCCCACAGGGTCAGGACTACAGTTAATGGATATAAAGCCAGACTGAAATATTGGGTTTAAATTTTCCTGAAATTTGAGGTAAGTTGCATCCTAATCAGATGTAGATAAAGATTTCATCTTTAAAGATTAAAGACCTTTCTCAAGTTGAACTACTAAAAAATCTAGCATTCTGAGAAAGAGTGCTCAGCTAGATCCATCCCAACTCTGAAGCTCAGGTTTCAGCTCTGGTAAACAGAAAATAAGCAAATAAACAAATACAAAAATACAAGAAAAATACATTATGTTTGCCCCCGATTTCTGTGGTTTTGCAAGTATGGAAGTTTCAATTTCTGAAATGAGAAAGCATCACAAAATAAACCTGTGCACTAGTAAACTCCTCAGAGTTTGCTTCGAGAGCATCTTGTAACACACAAGTTCTTCACAATGATATTACAGCTACCACTAGTTGTTTTGATATTAATAGCTATACTAAAACACTTATTTCACATACAAAAATGTGTGTGTAAAATATACGTCTTTTTTATTTTATTGATAACCAAATTCAATACAAGGTAATGCTGGTCTTTGTGCTGACTAAAGCATATCTGGATGAAGCCATACATGCACCACAGGTTTTCCTGACACCCCCACAACCAAGAAATCTTTACTATTGCTCTCAGGCTTTCTGGCACTTTCAGCAGATCTTAGATGTTTCTGTTATTTCTGACAATGTCCCCTTATTATAGAGAAACAAATTAGAAGGTTTTTCATACCTTCGGTTGGAGATTTGGATGAAGTAGCACATACCCATTAGGATCAATTGCAAAATAGTATCCGTTTGGACAAAGCTGAAAGAAAGAAATGAAGTTTAGCATTATAAGGTTTTAAGTAATAAAGAAAGATTAATTAATAGTTTTCAAGCAATGGTCACATTAAGGAAAATACATTGCCTCAGGCATCATGAAATATGTGAGATATTAACATACAAAAGACAATTTCTTAATATTTACTCTTTTAGAATCACAAACTTGGAGAATAATTTAGGCTGATGGGACCACTGGAGGTCACCTGCTACAACCCTTCACTGAAAGCAGAGCTAACTTCAAAATAAGATCCAACTTCAAAGTTGGACTAGGTTTCAAAGGGTCTTTGAATACCTCCAATGGCAATTCCACAACCTCTCTGGGCAACATGCTCCAGTGTTTAACCGCCCTCACAATGACTTTTTTTTCCTTATTTCCAGTTGGAATTTCCATTGCCACGACTACGTCGATTGCCTCTTGTTTTTTGCTATAAACCTTCAAAAAATGTCAAGGTCCACCTTCTCTATAACTCCCATTAGGTAACCCATTAGGTTTCTTCTTCAGTCTGAACAAACCCATCTCTCTCAGTTTCTCCTCGTATGCCATGTACTCCAGCACCGTGGCCAACTTAGTGGCTTTGCACTGGACTCTATCCAGTGTTTCAGTGTATTTCTCGTACTGAGGAGATCAAACTTGGACAYAGTACTCCTGGTGCAGGTGTTCACTGCACAGCTGGCCTTCTTTACTGCAAGGGCACACTTCTAACTTATGTTCAGCTTGTCCTGCACCATGACCCCCAGGCCCTTTCCTGCCTTTTGAGGCATTCTGTCCCAGCCTGTACTGTGGTATGGGATTATTCCATTCTAGATGCAGGACTTTCCATTTGCCTTTGGTCAAATTCATGACGTTCCTTTGCTTCCTCAGCTGTTGTTTTCCACAGTACTAGTCATTTTCTTAGAAATTCCCCAGCTAGATGTCTAAATATATAAATCAATCATACTGAGTTGGGTACAGACAGACATGTGTATTAAAGAACTTTTCTATAAAGAACTGTCCTACATAAATGCTAAGTATTATTATTAGCTGAAATGATTGTGTACTTTACACTGTGATAAGAACCAAACGCTCAACTAAACAGCAGTGCCTTAAGCTACAGGAAGATAATTACTTGGAATATATCTCCCAATGTAAAAGTTAGGTTTTACAGATGCATCCTGATGGACAATTCACACAGAAGCACATATATAGCTGGAGAGAAAACCATCAGAAAATCTACAACAATGGAGAAGAATATATGAAAAGAAGCCTGCTGGTATTTTGACTTGCATCCAGTCATTGCTGTATGACTTATGAAAGAGCATGCAAAGAAATCATACATAAATCATACACAAAGAGAAACCACCAAAGCAAGCAACTTACCGTAAAGCGGGGTGTCAGTTTTTTTATGTCCTCCAAAGAGACATCAACCCCCATTACTCCAAGAATCAGCTGATTCTGGCAAGATTCCAAAATGTTAGAATATGTTTGGCATATTTACAATGCAGAGTAACTGCAACAGTCAGTGAATTTTGATTTTGCCTTGGTCTCTTGTTTGACAGATACTACTTGAAAAGTTGCCTATTTACTTATGTGTCTATTCTAAATATTTTAAATAATATCCAAGTGATTTAAAATAACATTCAATACATTCAGAATTTAGTATAGAATATGAAAACTGTTTATGAAGATGAATATGGATGCTTTCCTGGATGAATAAACAATAAATGTAAAACCGAAACAGGTGAAAGCAAAAGTGATGCATTAATATCGCCAATGATGTAGATACTAAATTACTAGCACCAATATAGAGCTAATATTGCACGCTTAGGTTGGGCAATTGATAAGTGAGACCCCAAAACAATTAACCTCTTTTGGCTGTAGTATAATGATGAATGAAAAAAAAAGCCAACAAAACCAAAAAAAMCAGTGACTATAAAAATCATCAGCATTTGAAATCAGGGCCTCGGGCACTACATTTACTTTACTTGTAATTTATTTTCCTACTACAGAAAAGGGTGGCAGTCATTTACATAGTATCACCTGAATCCCTTCTCCATATTAAATAAATTTGGAATATGTATGGAAGATGCATCTTGCAGTTTGTAACCTAAAATTCATGTAGAGGCCTAAGTCGAGCAGATTCAAGTTTTCCTCTTGTTCCATCCAGGTCCTCTGTACTAGACCAGGCTGTTTTACTTCTCAGAAAGACATACTTTGATAATCAGTAGTCTCTCACTTTGCAACTGGACTCAGTGAATTCCAGGCATTATCTTGTAGATAAGATTATGAAATCTTTTGTTTTGTTTTGTTTTGTTTTGTTTTTAAAGGGCAACTAAGAGAACTATTCTGAAAGTAAATAAAAGAAACAGTAGTGATCAAATTTGTATTTATTCATTCTGAGTCTATTTAACATGTGAGAAACTGAATCAAAGAGTATCTTAGCAAAATTTCTGTATATTTTGACCTGAATGAACATGAGTATCACACCAAATGTGCAGTATTTTACCACACACTGTAAAGCATATTCTAGGTCTGATTTTTAAAAAGCAGCATTTTGATTTTGTGAACAGAACATAAATTGATTCCTTATCAGACTGTAATAGGGATGGGGAATTTATTTAATACTTAAATTTTAATCTAAGTACGCAGTGCTATTTTCTTTCATCATTACAAAAAATTTGAAGTCTCTACATCATTGCCTTTTACGCTGAAATGTCATAGCTTCACAGACTTGTTATAAATATATCTGAGCTTCCTTTCTTGGCAAGGCCTGAATAATATCGTCATATACTTCCCATCTATTGAGCACTTAACGCATTCCCCCTGCCACCAGGTCACAGAGATAGATCAAGGAATGTCATACCCTGAAACTCAGAACTACAAAAAGGGTGATCTGCATTTTCTTGTTCCCAGGAGGTTATCAGGCAACTAGAGATGACCCCTTTGTTTCTGATGTACAAGACACTTAAACTGTAGAAAGCTCTATGGAAATACATATTTTTCAAGGAGTTTAGCATTAAATTTAATTCCAATAACTGATTTTTTTTCTTTTTTCTTTAAGTAACAGCTTACTATTTTCCCATTTTGTTCCTTTGTTAGATTGAAGACAGGTAGAGTTCCTGTAATCACAAGGCCCAGCTCCTAGGAAATAATCACATATAGAGGGAAGAAAAAGACTTTTTAGTTAAATAAGAAATATTGAGCTATATATATTAGAACAATCCAGAAATTACTGTAGCCAAACACTAGATTAGAGTACTGACTTTCAGTTTGTAAAAAAAAGAAAAAAAAATAATAATACTTCATTGATTTTATGCATAGAAAGTTAAAATTACATTTTTTGTGTCCATGTGTTAGTGAGAATAATAAATTGCTTTTTAAAAATAGATGGTGTGCAACAACTTAGGATATAATAGTTTAATAAAAACTAAATTTTATGAAAATATGTTTACAGTTACAGTTCCCACTATAATAAAAACTCTAGATAGTAGGAGAAAAAAAAAAAAAAAGGAAAGAAAAAAAGACAAAAAGGAGAAAGCCAAACCAAACTAAAGATAGTAAACAGGTAGGCAACAAATACATACAGACAAAATCAACAGAAAAACCCAACAGGTAATACCACTACTTTTCATATCATCACTACTTTTCAATGGCTTGCAATAATGTCCATCATCAATTCTGCAAAATCACATAGTCTCTTCTGGTACTGAGGCAAGGGTTTTGCACTTATTTGGGAAGATACAAGAAATTTGTTTTTTCCTTTATTAACAGTCACAACTCATACTGAAAATAGGATCCAGAAAACCATACGTTTAGATAGCCTGAAAAGATTTGTTTTCCATCCTAAATTGTCCACAGGCAGATTTCTACCTTTTTTTGTCCAAATGTTGTTTTTAATTTCAATTTTCCCCCCCCTCACTGATGCTTACTCCTTCCATGTATTTTAGTAAGAAACCATATCACTTCTCTGTCTTTGTTTCATTAGAAAAAAATAAGCTAAAATACTTTACTAATCCACTTTGATGAAATCAGTTCTCCATTTGCCTCGTCTAGTAGCACCTTTTTGAATTTTAAACCATCCTTCATGAACTTAAGTTTGTGTATAAAATGAAAGGTGATGAGATCAGAGTTAGTAATGTTACAACAAGCAAGGTGAAGGGGAGAAATGGACTTTTTAGGAGAATAAGAGAAGCAAGAAATGGAGATGAATCAGAAGAAAAGAGAGAGGAGGATATTTTTTAGAAGTAGAATTGAAGAGACACATAATGAAACAGGAGGGGTATGTACGGGGGATAACACCCTCTCTCACCAAAAAAAAAGTACAGTTAGAGAGGACAATAATTGTGAATAAATTATGACTAACTGGTAAACATAAAAGTATCGGAAAATTCTGGGATTATCTTGCAGAAAGTGAGGCCAGAGCATCACTATAACAGAACTTGAAGGAACAGGGCAAGAAAAGAGGTGTGAATTGCCACAAATACATCGAATTATTAAAGACAGTCTTGAAAGACAGCATCAAATGAAAGTATCTCTTTAGGATTTCATAACCTGAACTTAAGCTCAATTAAAATGTGGCCTCATGTAATACACTTTGCATTTTTTTAGCCTTAGCCCCAAAACAGCTGCTGGACAGTAAGAGAAAAAGGATAGGACAAAGTCCAGTGAGGCACAAGCAGGAGAAGGGCAAGCCGTACAGGAGGGAATTGCTTTAGGGAATTTAAGATAAAGAACCAGTGTGACAAGTTAGTTCCAATCCCTGCTAAAACCAAGAATCAGGAAAAGGCCACAGAGTGGATTAGATACACCTGTGCATTTATGCTCTTATCTGTAATGAGAAAGTCCACAAATTTCAGCCTTTACCTCAACAGTTTAGTTTGGGTTGGTCTTCACTTAATAAATATATTAGTAAAAGGAACATTTCCTACTTTTTATAGATATATATGTATGCACACACACATACACACATAATTATTTATACACAAACACACATACATAACACATGAATGCAGAAAAGTTTGAAGGAAAGACTGAATGAACCCACTGAAAATATAAAGCAACACAACAGAAGTCTGCAGGTGTCACTCATTTTACCTCATTAAAYAGATCTCTTTCTGTCCCCAGTTACAAATTTAGCTTTGGCTTTACAACAGGATATGTACAGAACATATGAACTTTCGTCATAACATCCTTTATGTTTCCAGTAAGTACCTCAACAGTAACCAAGAAAACATCATTAATGAACTTCTGGCCATTGAAATTCCAAAGAAATACTGGTTCCTTTGTGTCACGCTCAGTTCTATAATGAGTTGATAAAAATTTTACAGTAATGCTGACTGACTGGAAGAAGTGCATTTTGACATGACATTAGATGACCATGTGAACTTGGATAAATACATGATTCCAGATGACCATTTTGCAGTAATTTTTGCCTAGTTAGAGTTACTCAGAAGAAGGTTATCTAGAGCAACAGATTGGATTGCTGCTAATAATACTTTGCATTTCATAGTTTCCTGAATATGTTTGTTTTACAAGACCGAAGTGATAAATTCAGCAGTAAGGAAAGCATTTCATATAACTTTTTGTTTATTTCCCCATTATAAACACTGTCCAATTAAAGAAATCATTACCTTGAGCAAGCAAGTAATTACAACCACCGTGATAGTTTAGAGATCCAAGTTCAAAATCTGTGCAAATACCCAGTAACATTGACAGGTTTCATTCTGCCTGGAATGCTTTAAAAAAAAAAGAACTCCACACCAGTAACATAACAGATGACCTCTACTGCAGCACAGGTACAACACTGGAAAACTATTTGCTTCTTTTTTTTCTTTTGTTAATTTGAGGACAGCAATGACCTACACTTAAAGATCTGTGCGCAGGATAAATTGCTTTTCTCTGTTAAAGTTCAGGATACTAGGTGCAAGTAATGACCAACATGTTAGAAATAGCTGTTCAGAAAATTGCTCTATTGAAGTGTACAGATGCTGGAAATGCGAGAATATTATGCTTGGAACTGTAGGAAATTGAGTCCTCAGGACTGTGGAAAATGGACCGCTATAGTTACTGATTTGATAAGATTCTTACTTTACTAGAGATAAATAGAGATCATACCAGAGCATCCAGATAGACATTTGTCCATTGGACTTGTTTGGCTTTCTCTCCAGCTAAAACCATTGGTCTTCCCAAAACATCCAGATATTCCTGCCAAAAAGTGTAATAAACTCATCAGAAGGCAGTTATTAGACCAAGTCCAGAAACAGCATAAAAAATAAACAATAATGAAATAAAAACAATGAAAAGACCAGTAACAAAAAAAGTCAAAATTCACCACTAATACAGGAGTAGTATTTAATTATTTCTTTAAAATTATACTACCCAACAATTCAGTCTTCAGTTTGCAGTGTTTACTGCCAAGGTAATTCCTGTATTTCAGTCTCAGTCACATGGACCTTACACATCCATAACCACTGCTCTCTTTCCATGAAGTGAGAATTACAACTATTTCTGTTCCAAAATTAATTGCTAATGACATAATGAAATTACAAGCAGATTGCAGAACCTTTAACCCAGAAGAGAGAGTGGGAGATGGAGAGTGAGTGGTGTAGCAGCTGGGCATGTTAAGCTCCTACAGCAAGAACTTCCATAACCTCTATTGAAACAAAAAATTCAGTTTTAAAACCTAATAGTCCCTGCCTTCCTTCAGTCATGGAGTATGGCTAAAGCTGGTGATCTTATGAGATGTCAGACTTCTGGTCTGGTTTGGGAGTGGATGCCATCAAACTTGTTTCAGTCTTCAACCTTTTCTATTTGATCGTATTAGGGATGTTTCTTGCCATACACTATCTGGAAGAGTTTAACAGAATCAAAGGACTCTTATTCAAGCCAAAAAAAGGACTCATTTTCTGCCAAAAAATGTCATACCTGGCCTTGGAAGGGCAAAGAACTGCTGTGATATTTCTCTGCTTTTCTGGACATGTGAATACATGGACTTTCAGACAACTGAAAAGAGTATCTGTTTGTCTACACTGTCAGTTTGGATCACACCATATAATTCCAGGATCCTGTGCCCTTAATTATCTACACGCATGGCTGCTAAAACTGTCCTGCATCCTTTTGGAAGGAAAAAAGCTGTGTCTCTCCCAGACTGGTCGGATCAATCCAGGAACCTCTCCTATAAGCAGAATTGTACCAGGTCACTGTTTCTGCCCAGCTGAATGCTGATACTCTAGCAGGGCTATGCCCTCACACACATCCACAGCCTTCTCCGCATAATGCAAACCCCTAGGACTGTGCTGTAAGTATGGCAGGAGCCAGACTATGAATGTCTAGACCTGTTATAAAAATTTACTGGTTTTCTAGAACTTTATAAAAAAATTGTTGCCATCTCTCAGGATCAAAGAGGCACCCGTAAGGCCAGGAGGAAAACTGAGCCCAAACCATAATCCTTGTGCAGAGGAGGTCTGCAGGATACAGATCACTTCAAACGCTATGTTGTGTGCACATGGTCAGCCTGCTTTAGGGGGTGCTAGCGTGACCAGCATGCATGCAAGCTGCTGCGGGCCAGCTGGCCAGGGAAGCAGGGATCACATTGTAAATTGGCTCACTGAAACTACTAAAAAGAAATAAATGAATTAGAATACTTTTACAGAATAATACCTCATATGTAAAAGAAAGCCTTATTTTTTTTCTCTGTTTTTAATGTAGTGTATCTTAAAATTTAATTGATTCAAAGAGAGGTGAAATGCAACATATTTAAGAACGGAAATTACTCCACTTGTTTGTGTTACAACTGTATCTGCATTTGGCCAACACACTTACCTGGGTGTTTATTCTTATGGCTCCAATGGACGGAATTTCATAATAATAACCTAAAATTTGGAACAGAAATAGTTCCATTTTACTATAATATATTGTTAGTTTCTTAATCTTGAGGAATTTCATTTAGCTTTTAATTCCTAATTTAATTTTTATAGAAATTATCACATATGAATGGAATACTTTTTTAGCACATGCCACCACAACACGTGGCCACATATGATGGGTCACCATGCCATACAGGCCAAGCTACTCTTAAGCATTGAGAGTATATAAAGTGGTTTTTTTGTCTGTTGTTTTTAAAGCTGAGATAATGTACTGAATTTGTACTCCTGAATTCCCAGTTACTCTGATGTGCAAGTATATGTAATGGTCATTTTAATACACTGTGACAGCAACATAATTATATGCTGAATGCTTATAGGAATGCGAGTACAGCTACAGTCTGCCACAACAGTGAAGTTCATAGCAGAAAAATATAAGGCACTCTGTGGAAAGGATGAAAAAAATCAAACTGGTATTTCTTCCAATGAAACATCAGAAATGTCTTTATTCACCATTGATGAATTATTTGTTTGAATTAAAAATATTGCCCATATGCACCAATAAGACTGAAAAGACAGGCACTGAGATCCAGTTTCAGACCAAGGAAGTTGTAAGTCAAATTGGAAGGAAGTGGGGAGGACTGGAGAGGTAAGAGTACTGAGGTTAGACATTTACTTTGCCGTAAGCAGTGTGAGAATTGATAATAAATTAAAACTTTTAATTAAGGAAAAATTAAATAAAACTTTGCTTCTTTGGATATGAAAACAAATAATCACATTAATTTTGGACAGAAGATTATGATCATTTCGCCTARATAATAAGATGACATAGGTGGTTATGCTTTAAGCCAGCTGGTCCTCATTTGTTTTAGAACAATGGAGTTCATATGCACGCAGTATTTTGAGATACAAAGACGTTAGTTAAAAAATCCCTGTTCAAAAAACCAAACATTGATTTTCGGTAATTATCTGACAATACAATCTGCTCTTAATGAAGTTGTAGTATCTTCTGCATAACTTGCCAGCATACTGAGGGATTCACGAGGCTATGATATGTATGCTATTCATACAGGCTATGGATTCTTCTATGTCATTATTTTTTTCTGTATCTATATCTTTCTCTTTCTCTTATGTTTGGTTTATGTTATTCTCATGCCATTGTATCCTCCTTCCCTAGCAGTCTTAATTTTCAAGACCCTTTGTAATCTATCCCACCTCTCACCTCTTGCTTCTTACTGATTTGTAAAATATTTTCACATGTTCAGTCAGGCCTGGAAATTGCTCTATTTAAAAAATTAAACAATATTGTTTGATAATTTCTGTATTTTCTATTTATCTGTATTTCTCTTATCTCTTGTTCCATAATTATACTGTAAGGTATTTAAGACATCTCTTTCTCACACACTTTTTAAATGTTTCTGATCACATTTTTAATGTAGAAATTTTAGGAGAAAGCATTTTACTTCCTTACTTTCACCTTTTTAACCTTTTTTTTCCTACATAAAGAAACCAGGATAAAAATAAAAAATACAAGATAGTCTTAGAAGCTAAGAAATCACAGCAAGAATAATTTTGATATTTTCATCAAAAAAGGGGAAAAAAATGCAAGTCATCTAGTCCCTTGTAAGTTTTGGAGAAAACCAGAAAGAAATCCAACCAGACAACCAGCCAAACAAAAAATCCCTTTGTCCAGACCCCTTAATATAAAACAGCTTTGCTTAATTTCTTATCTGTCATCAGTTCTATCTTTTCATAGATGGCTATTACAACAAGAATTCTCAAAACTGAACCATATAGTATTATTATTAAAAATACTGTGATATTTTTCTTACAATATGAAGTTTTAAATAAAGTAATCAGAAATAAATATGCAAGCTTATTCTTTATATATATATGCATATACATATTATTTCATCAAATAACTTCTTGGAACTTTTATTAAAAAATGCAATAAAGCTAAATATCAGGCTGAAAAAAAATCTGTAATTTTTAGAGAATAATGAAAATATTGCCTATCCACAGCTCTAGCAAAGAATAGTCTCAAAGGAAAACACAGTACCTTTATTTTCACAGGCCATCCACTGTATGGGTCCTTTGTCATAATTATGTTGACCAACAGAAAATGTGAACACACGTACCTATGCAAGTTAAAAACCAATGCATATAACTTAACAATATGTCATTAATTAGCTGTGACTCTCAAGTTAATGATACTTGGATTTTTCATACTTTTGAACAGAAAAAGAAAACTGTGAATTTTCCATTTTTTATCACCATAATAGATACACTGTTATTATGATATTTTATGTATTCCTATTATTTGGTCCATGAAGTAGAACTCAGGAAGAATGTTCTTTCATACATCTTTCATACTTTAAAGCTCTTAACATCAGTTACCGTCCATGAACCATTCAAATTTCTTTTTTTTTTTTTTTTTTCTAGGGTGGTCATTATAACTCTTCAGGTTTTGTTAAATTAGTTGACATAATCTCCTATCAATATTAGATGCTTAATATTAGACCCTCACCAACGAATTAAAATGAACATATGCATGGCAGTAGAATTCAAAGCAATGCAAAACAGGATTTTTTTAGGATATAAAATAACTTCAGGAAAAAAAGATATGAAATTTTCAGATACTACAGAAAACAAATTATTATTTTGCTCAGACTTTCAGTCTTTTTCGTGTAAAACCACTAAATTAGTTCAACAGAGTTCCATGAAAGGGTTAAGCTTCTGATATTTCACTTTAAGCTCTTGATATTCATTAAAGCTCTATGTTTTATAAGCATAATTCTATTCTGCTTAGCCAATGCAACTCTAATCTATGTCAGCAACTGAGGGGAGTCATGGCTTCAGCAGAATTCACCAAATTCTGTCCAAGTTTTGGACTGAAAACAGGCTTCTCAGATGAAATTATTTTCCATGCAAATTGTCTGATTTGAATGAGAAAAATTAAAAACAAAAACCGGTATTGCTGTATACAAATTAAAAATCCTATAAGACACATAGAAAAATTACAAATATTATGTTTCAGCTTCTGGCTGAATATTTTGTTCCAAAGTTGAGCGTTTCTATAAAAGGTGGGAAAAATATTTTCCCAACAGTTTTAATAAGCTGTTCACTGTTATCATGTCCCTCTGAAGGAATGTCCAAGGACCAGACTGCCTTTCCTTTTCAGGCATCTCTTTCTTCATGGACATTTAACTTTACCACTTCACTTTACAAATCACAGATCACAACATGAAATCAGAATATGAATTCCTTTCTATGGAACTTGATGACTATGTTTAAAATTAAAACATAACACAATTAATTTTCATGCAGGCTATAACTGAGTAATAAGGTAATGTTTTCTTTAAATAATATTCACAATATAAAATTGCAGAGACTCCTTGTAAAATACTGATCATTGCAAAGTTTTTAAATGAGTATTTATACAAATTTTCATCACATTATTTAGCATGTGCGATTACTACCTAAACCTTCATTTGTCAAATAAACAACAAAAATTGTGTGACATAATCAGAGCTTATGTATTAACCAAGAGCTGTAGGAATAGCTCCAAATCATCAGTCAGCAGCTAGCAATTGATGAAATTTTATTAATGTTGACCCCTATATGCAAGGAGGGTGAACAAAGCTTTGTGCTAGATGTCCTTTTTAATTAACAATACATTTTGTTTTGCTTTATCCGTACAAACCCTTTGTTTCTGCAGTTAAAAGCAGAATTAAAACAACTACTCTGCTGCACTGAATGCTGATTCAGGTGCTAGTTCTTTTTAAATACAGACAAAATTTGAAGTTTTTCAATAAAACTAATAAGACTATCCCATACAGGGTTATTTCTCAGTAATGAGTCAAGCCAATTACAGTTCTAGTTACCCAGACAGGTATGGGAACGACTGTACATGTGTGATGGTAAAATTCTGTTCTCATAGTTCATATAGACAGAGACAGATGAAAAATGTCTTCTATTACCTTGAAAATATCAGTATTGATAGTGCGAACATGACTTCACCTGATATGTCTACAACTCATTTATTTTTTTAATACTGTACCACATTGTAAATTCAAGTTACATTTGCCATTGCCCGTTTGTTCTTGACCTCTTTTACAAAATGTCAGCTATAACTCTTCTAATGGATCTTTCTGTTTCTATTTAATTACCATCTATTTTTTCCAAGCTGAATATCACAATGTTATTTTCTATTGGTACCTCTCAGCTCACAAGGTCCCTGCCTACTATACTCCTGTTCTTTTTTTTGGACTCACCACTGCTCCCAGTATAGTGCCCACTAAACACTTGATTCAGATTACATTCTTCTCAGAAATTATGGTGCAATAAGAAAAAACCCACTGAATGCCACTAGTTAGATAGTTGAGTGACCTGATGTGTCTTTTGGATTAAAAGTAACTAATTCAGTTAAAACAGAGTCATGTGGGTTTGCTTGTGTGTGTATAAAACACATGAGTCAATTAGACTGGACTGTCTAGCATTTGATCTCAAATGTAAAAATGAAACACTGCATTGGATTCAAGTTGCGAAATGGTATGTAATTTAGGGAAAAGAAGCAGCATGTTAAATCTGCAACTAATCTATAAAGAATTTAGAATTTAAATTATTGACAACAAGCAGAGGACAATATATCTGATTTACTGTTCCTTGGGTAATTAACAGAGATAAAGAACTGCAATGAAAATTGGAGTTTTTAATTGTTACTTGGTTTGGCAAGAGGGTGGAACATTCAAAAGAGTTTTCTTTTTCCTATTGCCTCATCTGGAATTGAGTAGAATGACAGACCAGCTGGAAAAATGAGTCAGCAAGTCAAATTAAACAAGCCAATTTTAGCAAAAAAACATGCTCTGTGCTAACATTTTCTGTGACAGGACACAGAGTCAGCCAAAGGACCAAGATGCGTCTGTCTATACCTTTTCCTTATAGACATTTCTCCAAAGAAGACAAAAGGCTTTTAAACTAAAAAAGATAGATTTAATTACTTTTAATACGGAATTTATGACTGAGAACACTTGGAGCAACTAGATCAGACACAATGGATATGAGCATCTCTCCCTTTGCCTGTCCTTCCTTTTAAGTTTGGTTTCAACCAACTAAGTGGATTTCTGAGTTGAAGCAAACTGCCAAGTACTCTTTGATCCCAAGAAGTTGTTTTCCATCACCACTGAGGCCTGGTTATTTCTTCTCTGTGCTTCTCTGCAGCCTCTTAGGTTCTGTGTAAACTACAGGTTCCCAGGTCCTTTTGCTACGACTCTTGCTCTCCACCATCCGCACCAGCAGATGGACACTTCTGTCCCCCAAACCATTTCCCAGGGAAAGTGCAACATTACCTCCCTACAGGGGAGATCCACTTATTCTCTTCATAAAGAAACATAACTTTCAAATCAATAAAAACCTATGGAGCAATCAGAAAAACAAATAGGAGCTGTCACACTTTCTGATTTTCAATGGGACTGTTCAAAGTAAAGTACTTCTAGAAAACTCGTACCCTTAGAATGGAGAAGAACTAGAGATGGGCACCAGCCTGCTATGCCAGCCCAGTCAGATACAGTCTTGAAACTGTTCTGAAATACAAAAGTCCTAATTTCTACCACCGAGAGTTCAAGTTCAGAGCTGTGTTAGTTCTGTCAGAAATATATCATGTGCTGGTAACGGGTAGCTAATTCTCTGTATTTTTCTCACTCTGAAACTAATCTTGGGGAGAAAACACAAAATCTTTTATTCTTTGTGTTATTCATTTACAGTATATAGTAAAGCAATATACTTATTACAAACAAAACAAGTGTAGAATTAATGTAAGGACAGTCAGACAGTGAGTGGCACAGGATGCCCAGAGGGGTTGTAAACTCTGCCGCCTCTGAGGTTTTAAGGACCAGACTAGATAAAGCCCTGAGCAACCTGGCTTGATCTTATTCCTGACATTGGACTAGAGACCTCCGGAGGTCCCTTGCAACCTGACTTGTCCTAGGATCCTATGAAGGACATCAAAGGAAAACAAGCAAAAATCCAACTCCCAATCAGAGGAAGTGGTAGACAGAAAAGAAAGCTACAGAAAATAGTGGAAGAAGTACTGTATTGAAGAAAATACAATTGCCTAATTACATAATTAATTTGCTTTCTATTTTGTATTTCTCTCTAGCAGAAAAAGCTTATAAAAACCAAGGTGAATAGAAGGATTCTGACTGCTACAGATATTAGGGGATAATGGCACTCAAGAGAGTTCTGATGAAGACAGAAATGAAGAGCTACCCATGGGAAGGCTGCTTTCCCTACAGATCTCAGTTGCTTTTTACCTATCTTATTTCTTCATTTTGCTATTGGAATAAAATAAAGCAAGATTAAATCAGACTCTTCCTTTGGGTATATCATGTTATGAGTATTACAGAAAATTAACAGCTTGAGTGAAGTTAATTCAAAGAGGTAACTAAGTACAAAATCACCCTTGCTGTTTAGACCGCTGCATCCATGCGTAGGCAGTATGTGTAGGCCTAYGAGAGTTTGAGAAACTGCAACCACCCTGCAAGCAGTTCAGAGCGGTTGAACACGTATATTTTTTGACCGATAAATTGTCTTGAATTCTGTGCTATTGCAATGAGTGAGCTCTCAATAACCATTTATGTGCATCTCTTCATTTCTTTGTTTAGGAGGAGATTAACTGACCTTTGGAGATATATACGTCTCTTTATCAGATATCRAGAGCTGCACGATTAATTTACTCAACTAGATGTAGGCAAGATGAATTCCATCATTTTATGTCTATCATGTAAAAACAGCAAGAGTGCATCTTTCTCTACTACTAGATAAACAAACTTACTGAGACAAAAATTGATCTCATCAAATCATGCAACTTCAGTTTTCATGATTACAGTATGATTTCAGAATATTTTAATCTGCCCTTATAACTGCAGGTAAAGATTCACAGATAATTTCTTTTACTATAGACAAGAGAAGCTGTGATATAGAGGAATAATTCAGTAATTCCAGCATGATCCAGGAAATTATTTTTCCCACTAATATGTTTATAGATTATCAGATATGATGAAAAAATATTTTGCAGTTTATATTTAATAGGTACACTTCTGAAATGAGGACAATACACAAAGCCTATTTTTCTGAATAAAATCGTAAAATTGCTTTTCTAAATTCCATTATGCACTCCATCTTCTAAATCACTTGTAAGTATAGCCTTTAAACCACTTAATCATTTTGGTACTTTTCTGCCGTAGGCCAGGGAAATGTTATGTGGTTTTCAAGCTGCCACAGTTAAAACTGTGAATGCATTTTTTCCTTACTGTCTTTACATCTGTGGGCAGAAATCTGAAGATGATTTTGGATTCTGCTGTGAACTGACTGAGACCAGAGGAATTTATGACCAAGTTGAACCAGGAACAGAACTTCAGAGGATGATCTGAAAATCCTGTATACTAATTAGGAAACGACCTAGGATTAGCCAATAGGAAGCACCAAATACAGAGTTTCACCTAAATTCTGGTCCATAATCTGTCACGCTGAAATGCTCAGTACAGACTTCCAGGGATGCAGTCCTGAACCGTTTGGGTTATACCTATAAAAGTAAAGCAGCTTTATTTTCCTAGGAAGCACAGGGAGAAGAGAAATAAAAGTTCTGTGTTTAACAGCAGGGGTAAGACTCACAATGATGTGTTAGGGGAAAGCTTTATGGTCCCTTAGGATATGTTTATGTAGTAAATAAAATAGGATGTAAACCATTTTCTTTCTCAGGCCGTGAGGGCAAGTGGCACAGCATGGCTCACATCTCTATGGCTAAATTATGTTGCTTTCCTCCCTCTCTGTCCCACCCTCCATGTTGGGTGACCTCATTATAAAGTCTTTTGGGAACAGGCCCTGGCTCATGCTACCTCCTGAACTGAACCCAGACATTGTTCAAAAGAGTTGATTGCCACAGGCCAAGAACCATACCATTGGGTCTGTTAACAATTAAACAGTATGGATAATTGTGGACATTTCTCCAGCCTGTACACTGGCCTTGGATCGTTTGTTAGTATGGGTACAGCTGTGTGATTCACACATAAGAGTAAAGCTGGTTTTCTGGTGATGGACTGAGCAGGGCTCACTCTTTTCAAGATGACTGTGACAGTGGTGCCTCTAACCTTTTAAATGAGAGTTCAATGCTCAGACAAAAGAAGTCTGAGTTCATGTTTCTCAGTTTGAGCAAATTCATAACTTTCACTGCTCTGAATACCAGGCTCAAGGAAGTTCAGAAGTTGGAGATTTAGGCTTTTGTATGTGTCTCAGACTGCCTACACATTTTGCCCTTAACAACAATTGCACAAAACATAGAGATGACCTAAGCAGCAGGGTATGAAACCTACTCAGGTGCTAAGGTTGTGAAGTTTTAAAACTCTAGAACTCAGAATGCAGAATTCACAGTTTTATGTCAAGTTAGGAAATACCAAGAATGGCATGATACACCAACAGAAATGTATCAAGTTGTATTTTTGATACTTATGACTACTTTAGGATATGCCTCTTGCTTTGGGTGCTCTCCGAAAATATGTGTAAAGTTGGGGAAATTGGGGAGAAAAACCCACATGGGAAACAATAAGAATTTAGCTCTCAAATATTCAGATGCAAAGATAATTGCAGGCTGGACAACTTTAAATTTATAGACATGAAGAAAGTATAAATGCATTTAGTAAAACACCTATTCAAGTCTTTCCATAATTGGCCCTCTATGCTCTGATTCAGCAAGGCATTTAACCATGCAAGTAATGCCCTTGACATCAATGGAAAAATGCTTTAATTGAGGCACGTGTTTAAAGAGTAATAGAGCAGGTCCTTGGAACTACTTTTCTAGACAYTTATCCACAGTGAATTATTCCTCCCAGACTTTCCATGTATATTTGCAGTCTTCTCTATCGTTAATATCTTTCATTCACTACAATTCAACCTCAAACTTCAAGCTGCAATGCTAACTTATGAATTCATAGTCTAATTATAGTCTGTGTAATTATAGTCTAATAAAGAAAAGAAATAATGACAYTCTAAAATTAGCTCACATTACACTCTAATGTTAATCCTTCTTCTATCTTAAAATAAAAAGAAAAATTAAGTTTGTTACATATTAGGAGATTATTGGAGAATCTCACTTGCTTTGGATATGGTTCTATACTGATAATATGGGCCCAAAACCATTTAACGGTCTTAATATATTGGGAAAATAGATTCAAGAACACTGATGTGTGGTGTAGTTATATGCAATTACTCTACAAAAGGAACTAACAACTGAGGATGAAGACTGAGGAAGTCTTCATAACATATGCATACAATGAAAGCTGCACGTTCACTGACAAAGTCTTTAAAGTGAATGCCATGAATCTCTGAAATGTGTTTTGAGAACTGCAAAGTGTTTCAAAAATGAAAAAAGTGGTTTCATCCAGCTTGCTTTGTTTCCTCACAAAGAAAACATATCTGCATGAAAATGGGGATATTTTCTAGTGCAGAGGTTGAAAACACCATTATGGTTAACATTTTGAAAACACTCTGAATCAACACTCTCACAGAATTAAAAAAATACTCATCTAGTTACACTGTTCTACATCTTCTCAGTGCCACCTTGTGGAACTACAGCAACTCATTCCTTGCTCACTAAAGGGCAAGCACATGGTGCCCCTTCCTCTTCTGCTGTACAGCTAAAAGTATGAAGGTGTAAATACCCTGCTGATACCTACTAATCTACCTCTGCTAAATTGTATATAATTAGACTGATGAACCACTGATGATGTGGTCCTTTAAGTCTTTACCTAGTTGAGACTTAATCTTTGATGAGCCAGAAGTATCACAGAAGTACAAGCGGAATTATTCAATTCTGTATGCTCACAATAACTTAATGTAGGAATATTACATAAGGATGAGGAGGCTGTGTCCTCTGTACTACGCTGTCTCCACAAATAAGGCAAAGTTTTTAACCTCAACATTTTCCAGGTGTAGGTATAAATCAGCTCTGTTTTATTAGTTTTTTACAACATTAGTCTCAAGAACAGCTGTAAGAAAGAGAAAAGCTGTGCTTTCAAAAACACCAATAGGACTTCAAAACGATGTGCTTGAATTTAAGTTTGAGAGTCAATTTGGCTGTGTCAACCCCACCAAAAATTGGTCCTTGGTCCACTCTCCAGCCTTAAAAGCAACTGTGGCTGCAGAGCCCACGTACATGCATAGGAGCTAAACCATTGCTCCTTCCCTCTTCCCCTTTTCTTGCTGCCCTCGGAGCAGTCCCAGCACCTTGTCTGGGAGTGCGCCAATTGGCAGAGGGTGGACTTCGGCCTGTTCAGGGCACTGGTCAAGAGAGTCCCTTGGGAGACAGTCCTGAAGGGCAAAGGGGTCCAGGAAAGCTGGACATTCTTCAAGAAGGAAGTCTTGAAGGCGCAGGAGCAGGCTGTCCC